>JBBPLL010000001.1:2113-131189 GCA_038089755.1 Leccinellum rugosiceps | reverse complement strand
CTGCCATTTTAAGGAAATTGAAAACCCCCTTGTTGGAAAAAACGGACCCTTACCATACCCTCTACGTGATGGAATTCCCCCCCCCCCCCCCCCAAATAAAAAAGCCACCTGAAGATCTGACAATGCACCATCGATCGCTTGAATGAGATGATCACAATGTATACTTGTGGGTACTGCACATCGAGAGAGACCAGCGCTCATGAATTGCAATCTGAAATAATATAACTCTCAAGAGTAGTCCTCGCCCGCTTATCACTACTCACAACGCCATTCTAGTGCACTTTCAGTAAGTGAACCGGAAGAAACATAAAACGAACTCAACTGTGCTGAGGCGTCCTGCATTGCTACTCGTTGTGGGTTGAGCTGCAGGTAGGCTTCACCTCTGATGTTTCCCCCCCGAGACAGACTCTTCTCAGGGTCGACTAGATGGCTATAGAGAATCTTTTCTGCAAGCGTTAGCGGCCTGTTGTTAAGCAGTTTCCGCACTTGCTCGAGTTTCTGAAGTAGTTTTGCATAAGGTGGAGTGATCGAGAAACAGTCCTTCTCGACAGTTGTGGCATGGGTTGCGAGATAGCGTTGCAGGGCGCGTCTCGAGTGACTAGTCCCTCTTTGAAGGACCGGAAGAGACATTAACACGACTTGGCAATGGACCACCACTAAGTGAGTGATTAGTATTCGGGTCCCAGATTGGGGAGAACTTTTTCCCCATTTGGAGATCTTCTACTAGTCTTCTACTATCACCACAGTGGTTCGACCTGGACTTCTCTCCACCCCGTCGCCCTTGCTTCCCAGTAACCCCCTATATATTCCCAGTCCTCACCAGCCTGCTTGAACCATCGAGGGACTCGGTCTGCACCACGTCTTCGTCTATCTCTTTGTAACTCCTCCAAACGCATCTTATGTGCCTCGGCCGCATCAACATTCCCTTCTTCGAGTGCGCGCACGTCTGGCCGGAATCGTGAATCCGTGAGCGGGAGCTTGCTCTCCAGGTCGCTGGTTATCTCATTCAAAGTGATCCCGAATGCCGTGAACCCGTAATAATCCATCGACTGTTTAGGGAACGGGGTGATGCGCCAAAGCAAGCGAAGATGAGATGAATCGAGGGCAAGCACGACCTGGTCGTCCCACTTGCCCTCGATACACGCGCATACCTCTCCAGTCCTCGAGAGTACGCTACCAACAACCTCGTTGGAAGCGCCCCAGTAACCTGTTTGCTTGAAGTCAATGACACAGCTGACTCCGCTGTTCGTGTTCTTAATTGTCATCTTTCCGCAGTGTTCCAAGTACTTGGTTCCCATCATCAAATTTCGCATGAAAGAGGATGGTTTGTTCCTGCACAGAAAAGCTACTTAGCATCGTTACTTGCATAATGTGATTTCCTTTACCATTCATACCAATTGTCACCGATCCTGAGTTGAGTCGTGCCTAAAGGGATAATTTCTAAGCTTTTACCTACAGGAATGTGAGGTTAGTCACGTAGCATGGAAGCGAGGCACTGCAAAGCCTGACTAACCCCAAAACTTGGTCTTCCCAGCAGACGTCCCATGTAGTTCCCATCTATCTCCTTCGGCATGATAAGCGATGACAACTGGGTTGTGCGAAACCTTTTCCGCGATAAACTTCATCCGAACATCCTCGAATGTTTCCGCAAGCATCGGGTTACTGGAAGAATTTTTAGCGTAACTCTCCATATCGACAGGTCCTACTTACAACCCTTTTCTCCCGGACCGATGCCTCGTGTGCGCATAGCTGGATACCGCAAATGCCGCAACAAAACACATTTGTTCTACCGGCTCATTGGCCTCGGCCGCCTGTTGGAGCAACTCGTAGTATTCCAGTTCTTCAGCTGTTCGCTGTAAGAGAGTTAAAGGCTCGTTAAAAGATACAGGAAACGCTATGGTTGATATATCCTGGAGGTACACATCTGAATCCTCAACTCCATCGCGAAGTAAGGAACCTAAAGCTTACCTTTCCGACATTCTTCTTTAGCATAGCGAACAAGCTGCCTTCATCACCTACAGGCCCTGAAGGTAGGCGGGTCCTCCTGACAACCTGACGCGCATGTGAAGAAGTACCATCATCTCGGACCGTGTTCGACAGCACATGGTCCTCCTCGTCGCTGGAAGCACTTCCGTACTCATCCAGGCTCGAATTCCCAGAGTTTAATATACCCCGTGCTTTCTCTTCTTCAGGTTGCGGGTCCTCGAGTAAAAATTCTTCCCCGAAATTATCTTCCGCGTCGAACCATTCGACAGGCACACCATCACTCAAATCTGTCATAGATGATATCCTATTTGACTGGTTTTTCCACGAAGCGGAGAAGCTGGATGCGGACGAAAGCTCGTTGGGTTTCTCCTCCACAGTCTTCGGTAGCGAAGATCCACGTATGTTCGGTGGAAGTGTCAGTGTATCATTCTGTAGCACGTTGAGTGACCTTAATAGAGCACCGTGCTGGGACTTGAGGGACTCGAGTGCGGCGTGAACACGTTGAAGGTGGGTACCGAGGCCAGCTTCTGGGTTGGAACGAATCAGAGTACCATCTTCGTGGGCGATGTGGGTTCCAGCTTTCGGAGGTGGCACCAACAGTTCAGAATGCCGCCGAGATGGACAATCTACAGTGAACGTACATTTTTTGAATTTACTGAAAACGGACCCAGCATCTTTGTGGCTAGACTTGTCTTTCTCCGCCTTTGATTTCAGAGAATTCTTAGACGAATCCTCGGCGTGGAGTGCTGTGATTGCACTTTCCAGTTCAGCAATGGCCTGCCAACAACCATGATTGCATGTAAGTGAAAACCGTAAGGGTGCATACCGAACTCATGTCCTCGGCAATGATATTGGATCTGTTCCGCTGAGAATAGGCCAGCCTGGGAGAGAACCTGCTCGCGGTTGACCGGCGGCCATCTGTTACGATGAATCTCCTGCTTGGAAAATGTTCACACAGGATGACAGAAAGATCGGCGCGCGTTACTTGCCTGAAAGCAGAGATCCATGCATCGAAATCCTCCGTGGTCGAACATTTGATGTGAAACGTGGCGGTACTTGAGTCAAGATGTATATCTTTGCGGCCTACGACGGTGGAAAGGGCGGCATGAGGCAAGAATATTCGATCGCGGACGGGCTGTCTGGGACCAAAAGAATAGGACAATGTGCCTGATTGGTGTAGCACGAAATAGCGACGGGCAAACCCTGCAGATGCAGCAGTGGGTCCTGGATGCAGCTACATATGTTGAGACTCGAGCTGCGCACCCTGCATCCTTTTCCTTCTTTTTTTGAGCAGCCATCCTTGGCAGAAGATGTCCTGTTCTAGGAAAGCTGACGAATCTTGGAGACGAGGGAGGACCATGGGGATACTGCAATTCACGCCGGTGACACTAGCGTCAGCCTGGCGTGTGTTCAGATCATTTCAGTTGGTGGATAGCCGGCTAGTTGCGGCGCCAACACGTTCGGCTATGCTCGGAGATAATAAAATCTACCGTGGACTGATGAAACCACGGTCGTCCTGAGGCCAGGGACACCAGGGCGACTGCCCAGGCCGGGCTCGGGAGCGTGTAGCCTCGTAGGACAGGTCGGCCGGACGAGAGACATTTTTGAAAGCATTTTCTCTCACTGTCCGTCCCGCCCGAGCCAACACATATCTGATCGCAACGGCGCGAAAGGGAAACTGTCGAATTTTTGTCAGCCGGCCGACATTGCAAGTCAGCATGGGAGCACATATCTCACGCTGAAGAGTTCCTTTAATCTAATCCATCCGACATCACTTTCGCAGTTCCATTCCCCCCTTCTTCCACAACCACCACATCATTCACAATGTCTGGGCCAACGTACGTTCTCACCTCCTTACACACCGTGCCCATCACTCACCAGTCCTTCAACCAGCGGTGATATCGGCCTGATCGGCCTTGCCGTCATGGTGCGCTTCCACCACCTATCTACACAGCGATCCTAATCGACTTCTATAGGGTCAAAATCTGATCCTGAACATGAACGATAAAGGCTTCACCGTCGTCGCATATAACCGCACAACCAGCAAGGTCGACGATTTCCTCGCCAACGAGGCCAAGGGTGAGCGATGATATCACACCGTCCTACCCCTATATTTATCTCTCCCTTTCAAGGCACCAATGTTCAGGGCGCGCACTCCATTCAAGAGCTCGTCGCCAAGCTCAAGCGTCCACGCAAGATCATCCTCCTCGTCAAGGCCGGTCCCGCCGTTGACAGCTTCATCTCCCAGCTTGAGCCTTATCTTGATCCGGGCGACATCATCATCGACGGTGGCAACTCGCACTATCCCGATTCCATCCGTCGTACTAAGGAGCTCGAGTCCAAGGGCCTCTTGTTCGTCGGATCCGGTGTTTCTGGTGGCGAGGAGGGTGCTCGTTATGGTCCTTCCCTCATGCCTGGTGGATCCCCCGCTGCTTGGCCTGCCATCAAACAAATATTCCAGGCTACCGCTGCTCAGGTCAACGGCGAGCCCTGCTGTGACTGGGTCGGGGAAACCGGTTCAGGACACTACGTCAAGATGGTACACAATGGTAAATCATTCTCCTTTGCAGTATGCTTCCTCGCAGACTAAATTCAACCCCAGGTATCGAATACGGCGATATGCAGTTGATTGCCGAGGCCTATGACATTCTCAAGCGTGGCCTTGGCCTGTCTGAGAAAGAAATTGCAGAGGTCTTTGAGAAGTGGAACAAAGGTGTCTTGGATTCATTCCTCATCGAGATCACCACGAATATTTTGAAGTACACCGATGACGATGGCGCTCCTCTCGTCACCAAGATCCTGGACAAAGCCGGTCAGAAGGGTACTGGCAAGTGGACAGCCATCGCTGCTCTTGACGCCGGCACCCCTGGTATGTCTCCGTGCCATTCCCGAATATACTGATTTCTGACTTGATAATGATTGTGATACAATCATATAGTTACCTTGATCGGCGAGGCTGTGTTTGCACGTTGCTTGTCTGCTATCAAGGAAGAGCGTGACCGTGCAAGCAAGGTCATCGCTGGACCGCAGAAAGAGCCTTTCCGTGGCGATAAGCAACAGTTTATCGATGACCTCGAACAGGCTCTCTATGCTTCCAAGCTCATCTCATACACTCAAGGCTTTATGCTTATGAGGGAGACTGCTAAGGAGGTTTGTGATGGCTTGTCAAGAGTGACGGATTTACTAACGCGTAGCGCAGTTGAACTGGACCTTGAATTATGCTGGCATCGCTCGCATGTGGCGCGGTGGATGCATCATCAAGGTTTGTCGGTGCATCACACACAATGAACTCATCCAATATATTATCATATTTTCAGAGTGTCTTCCTTGGTGATATCACATCTGCTTACGAAAAGAATCCCAAGCTCGAATCCCTTCTCTTCGATGACTTCTTCAACAAAGGTCAGCGTGGCTAATTACATGGATTCTCAGTACGATACCCATTATGCCCTGCAGCTGTCCACAAGGCACAGCCCGGCTGGAGACGCATTATTGCTCAAGGTGTTCTCTGGGGCATACCAACCCCCGCCTTTAGCACTGCTCTTGCCTTCTTCGATGGCTATAGAAGCGAGATTGTCCCTGCCAACCTCATTCAGGCGCAGGTGCGTGATGTGTGTATCCGTGATGCGACATTTCACTGACCTATGGTACCCCGTAAAGCGTGACTACTTTGGTGCCCACACCTTCCGTGTCCTCCCTGGAAAAGAAAATGCGAGGCTCAAGAAAGGCGAAGACATTCGTAGGTCTTGAACAAATACTATTTCACCTTTGTACTTACCGTACTATTCAGACGTCAATTGGACTGGACGTGGCGGGAATGTATCCGCAAGCACTTACTCTGCCTAAGGCCGATGTCTATGCTAGTCTTGTGTGCCTATTGGTTGAACGCGTCTCTTCAACGGCTTCGTGTAGCGTGGTGATTAAAAACAGGCGAGCGTACTGCGAGATAGACTGCTTTGTTACGATGTAGAAATAAAATGAAGCCTATTATTTCACAATGGATCTTTTTTTCGTTCCCTTCCAAGTAACTGAAGGCAAGAATTGGGGGTTACCGGGTTTAGCCTTTGAGTTGATCCATGTGCGGGATCTTCTGCTCCTTACGCCCTTCCTCTAAGCAAGGAAAGGTTTCTACGCCGTATGCAGATTCTTTCCACACCATATCTAACAAATTGAAGCACGCAAATGCAGCTCGAGGTGGGCCTGGGCACATGGACTTCTAGATTTGAATCACAGACTCCACTGAATCTTGGCGATTTGCTGCATTAGGTCCAGATGCACAACACTCGACGACTATCAGCTTGAGTCCAACTGCATACGGCTCCCCAGAGATCACAAGGGGGCACGTCTTGGAATTATATGTCTCGGAGCTCCAGTTGAGAGGTAATGCACCAATCATGCAGCCTCATACTGAAGGCGGGGACATATTATGTTGGAATGGAGAGGTACGTCAGTTCTATATACCCCATCAGAGCTGATTGCACCAGGTCCTTCCCGTCGCCCGTATATAGGTCTTCGAAGGTCTAGAGGTATGAATCACCCTCGCGATCCTTCAACATCACTTAGGCTGATGGCATCCAAAGATAGGTCCCACAGAGAACGACGGTCAAAAAGTCTTTGAACGCTTTCGAGACGCAACGGATCCACTTTTGATTTCAGAGATGATCGGAAGCATCGAGGGACCGTAAGGTTTTCGACCCATATCTGCTCGTATATCCATTCACTCGCCACAATCAGATACGCGTTCGTATTTTATCAGGTCCGTTCGGTGACTGGTCGTCGATCCTTTGTCATCTCATCCTCTGCAGGGATCATCAAAAAAGTTGTATTTTGCTCGCGATCCCCTTGGTCGACGATCGCTGTTGATTCAGAAACCTTCTTCGACCAATCCGATCTTCCTTCTTGCATCAGTTTCGGCTGGCGAGGACGATGTATGTGAATTCGAGGAACTCTCTACCGATGGAATATTTGTCCTCGATTTGGCTACACTTCGTGAGCCTCAGAACGTATGTGTCTCCAACTTGTGCTCTCGCATGACCCGATAGAGTAAGTATGATTGCAGTTCGTGACCGAGTTCTACAACAATCTGGTTCTGATACCCCGGGCAACTGGTGAACAGATACCATTCGTACGTAAACATTTGCCGGAGATATCTGTCGTTTATCTTTTTACCGTCAGTAGGGTGTTACGAGGAAAATCAATGGATCATTGCCACCTGGTGACCTCCCAACAATCCAAGGTCTTGACGTCATGTTCCTCCCTGCGCTCCTTCTTGAAACCACGGAACAATTCATTTCTGAACTGGATAGAAGTGTAATGTTGCGCGTAAAAGACATCCCACAAGGATCGGGAACCAGTGGCAATGCAAAGGTTGCTGTTCTTTTCAGCGGGGGAATCGACTCCACGATGCTGGCCTTCCTTGCACACCGGTACGAAGACGTGGGGAGGCATCATGCAAACTGCTCATGCTTTTCTGTGCTCAGACATATTTCACTGGACGAACCAATAGATTTGTTAAACGTGGCTTTTGAAAACCCACGTACATTACAAGTGCAGCTGGATGATAACGTTGGAGCACTCCCTAAAAGAAGGAGAAAACAAAAGACGGCGAACTCTGGATCGATGGGTGCCACCAACAGGGGATTGTCGACCTATATGGTTCCGGATAGGGAAACGGGTCTGCAAGAAGTGGAAGAACTCAGGAGACTGTGTCCGGGAAGAGTGTGGAATTTTGTAAGTTCCGCTACCAGAAACTATGCTTGTGTTTGAAAACGGTTCAAGGTTGATGTTGATGTTCCGTACAAGGTAAATGCAAAATTGGTGGTTCGTGATAGTTAGACTCGAACAAAAAACAGGAGAGTCAAGCTGCGAGGTCAGCTGTCGAGGCAATAATGCATCCCAGTAAGACTGTTATGGATCTCGTGCGTACAGTGCATTTTCCTGCCTCGGTATTGGCTCACCGTAGTGACAGAGTCTTGCCTTGGCGCTGTACTTCGCTTCACGAGGCAAAGGGCGTGTACGCTCTGAATTAACCTCAGAGCATAGACCGTACACTAGTCCAGCAAAGGTCATTCTTAGTGGGCTGGGATCGGATGAGATGCTTGGTGGGTACGGTCGACACCGGACCACCTTCACGACACGGGGATGGGAGGGCGTGATCAAGGAGGTGCGTTCCGACTGGCTCACCTTTTCCTGCCCTGGAAACACATACGTTGCTCCAGCTCCAACTTGAGCTCGATCGTATCCCCACACGCAACCTCGGGCGTGACGACCGAATTATATCTTCGCACGGAAAAGAAACTAGACACCCGTTCCTCTCTCTCTCTGTTGTGTCGTTCCTTGCAGGGCTGCCAGTACATCTGAAGGTGGACCCGAGGTTGGATAGCGGTATCGGGGATAAGATGTTGTTGAGGCTTGCAGCCAGAAAAGTGGGGCTTGTGGAGGCGAGCACGAGGAAAAAAAGAGCTATGCAGTTTGGAAGTCGTTCTGCACGAATGGAAGGGGGAGAGGTGGATAGAAGAGGTGATTCGGTGATTACTAGGCCAACGAGTTGCCTGTGACACTTGTTGTTTGTCTTGTGTTTGTGTTTGCCGAGTCTCTCACTTAGAATTCTCATATATATTCTTTCCCTCACCATGGCTCTTCCACAAGCTGCGACCCGTCTACTCGGTATTCCGACCGTTTGTATTACGGAAACGAACGAGCTCACGTCTTCCATCCGTAGTACCATTGGGCATTGCCGTTGCAGCCGTGCAAGCCAGCATCTATGACGTGCCTGGAGGTTTTCGAGCAGTCATGTTTGATCGCTTCTCTGGCGTAAAAGACAGGGTATGTCATTCGTCCATTCTCCTGCTTGCAATGAGCTCACGGACCGTCAGGCCACGGGGGAAGGAACCCACTTCTTGGTGCCGTGGCTGCAGAGGGCTATCCTCTATGACTGCCGCATCAAACCTAGGGTTAGTGCCTAGTTAGTATTCGTCGTTGAAACTACTGATGTGAACCGTGAATCCAGAATATCTCGACGACGACGGGCTCGAAAGATCTCCAAATGGTTTCGATAACACTGCGCGTGCTTTCACGGCCCGACACAGACCATCTGTCAAAAATTTATCAAAGCTTGGGCTTGGACTACGACGAGCGTGTTCTTCCTTCCATTGGCAACGAAGTGCTGAAGGCTATTGTCGCACAATTCGATGCAGCCGAGTTGATCACGCAACGAGAGGTAGTGTCGTCAAGGATAAGAGCGGACCTATTGCAGCGCGCCGGCGAATTCAACATTAAATTGGAAGATGTGTCTATCACACACTTGACGTTTGGAAAGGTGGGTTTCGTCGGACTGGGACGACGATGCGATGGTTAACCAACGAATCCGTTTTAGGAGTTCACACAGGTCCGTGGCCCATATGATATGGGGAGATGATCTAAGCACGCAACTTTTTGTAGGCCGTCGAAGCCAAGCAGATAGCCCAACAAGGTATGCCAGACGAGATTGACCGCGTGTGACAAACTGACAGGAGGACAGATGCTGAGCGGGCCAAGTTCATCGTGGAGAAGGTAGGCATGGTGGGCTGCGCAGACTGTGTCGCTAACATGAGCGTAGGCTGAGCAAGAGCGGCAAGCATCCGTGATACGTGCTGAGGGGGAAGCGGAGGCGGCGGCGACGGTGTCGAAGGCGTTGGAGAAGGCGGGGGATGCGTTCCTTGCACTGAGGAAGATCGAGGCGAGCAAGGCGATCGTGCAGTCGCTGTCTGGGAACGGGAACGTGTCGTATATTCCGAGCAGTGGGGGTAACGTGTTGCTCAACGTACCTACCAAGCAGTAGATTTAGAATACACGACCGGGTGTGACCGACCTGTTCCCATGAATGTGGCTGTGAATTCGTACCGTAGGGTTGACCTGAATCTGTCGAGGGAGTGAGCGAAACAAAAATCTGTCTCTCTTCTCTTCCTCTCTCTGTGTTCTCTCTGGTTCTCTTTTTTTCTCATTTTATCTCTATTTCTCATTTCCGTCTGTCTTTCTCTCTCTATCACCTCTGACGGACTCGTCCTTCCCTCATCAGATTATCTCTTTCCTCCTGTACGTATCCTGTCTCTTCACAACTCTTTCCATTCACTTCTCCGCATTCAGTCTCTCTATTAAGTCATGAACCATATTGGCATGGGTGGCCCAGCCGAGGCTCCAGTATGTCATAACCCCCTTCTTCCTCTCCCAGTTGACTTCTGCCTAACAGCGGCGGGCGCATCTTTACGTTGGCAACCTGAGCCCTCGTGTCACCGAGTACATGCTCACCGAGATATTTGCCGTCGCTGGCCCAGTCCAGCATGTCAAAATCATCCCAGACCGCAACTACCAGCATGGCGGCCTCAACTATGGTTTCGTCGAGTACCTTGACATGCGTGCAGCCGAGACCGCTTTGCAGACGCTCAATGGTCGCAAAATTTTCGACACGGAGATTCGTGTCAACTGGGCTTACCAGGGTCAGCAAAACAAGGAGGACACCACCGGCCATTACCACGTCTTCGTCGGAGATCTCTCCCCTGAGGTCAATGATGAAGTTCTCGGCAAGGCTTTCAGCGCCTTTGGTACCTTGTCGGATGCCCGCGTAATGTGGGATATGAATTCCGGCAAGTCTCGTGGTTATGGCTTTTTGGCCTTCAGGGACAAGACCGACGCTGAACAAGCCATCGCCACCATGAACGGCGAGTGGTTGGGCTCGCGCGCCATCCGTGTCAACTGGGCGAATCAAAAAACTCAGGGCGGAGCCGCCCCTCCTCCTCGTCCTGCCGGAACCCTCGGTACTGCCCCCGCACCTATCAATTTCCAGGGTGGCCCCCTCTCCTACGAGTCCGTCGTTCAGCAAACCCCCTCATATAACACCACAGTTTATGTTGGCAACTTGGTGCCCTACTGTACCCAAGCAGACCTCATTCCACTGTTCCAATCCATCGGCTATCTGTCCGAGATCCGTATGCAAGCTGATCGTGGATTTGCGTTCGTGAAGCTTGACACACACGAACACGCTGCTATGGCGATCGTTCAGCTTCAAGGTCAGATGGTACATGGCAGGCCGATCAAGTGTAGCTGGGGAAAGGATAGGGCCGATGGTGCGACTGTGCAACCTAGTGCTATGAGTCCTTCTCCCACTGCGGCGCCGTACGGCAATATGGTAGGCAAAGCTAAATTACTTTCTCGTTCTTGTTGCTCATTTGTTTCATAGCCCATGTACGGCATGCCGCCGCAGCCCAACACCTATGGACAGTACGGTTTCGGTGGATACGCCGGATTCCCGAACCAACCTGCCGGTGCAACCAATCCTGCCAGCCCGGGCATGCCGCAAGCTGGTGCCGGTGCCGTTGGCACGGGACTAGGGGCTAACCAGCCGGGTGCGACGGATGGTTCTGTCGCAACCGGCGCTGGTGCCCCAGGTGCTCAGGCTCAATGGCCTACTGGGGACCCCAGTTCATACTATTCCAATTATTGGGGTGGTAAGGTTCTATGGAATGATTAAGTGGACTAGCCTGACGATGATGCCCAGGGTACTACAGCCAACAGGCTACTCAACCAGGCGCAGAGGGCCAGGGTGCTTGAAATTTTGTTACTTTGCATCGTTTTATTCTTCAGAATCATTCATCCTCTGCTCTCGTGACTGTAGCCATGAAATTGCTTCTAGAGCTAAATAGCTCATTTCCTCTACAGTTTGTTTTCTTCCCCAACTCTGCAGAATTCTGATCAAACAGATGAAAGTTATGTATGGTATCTCTTGAAACTGTCATCCATACTTTTTCCCGCCTCTGTTCACTGTTTCCGTCTGTTGCATTACCGCCCATCTCCTATCTTGTTCTGTTCAGATTCAGCGTTTCGACTCTTTCAGTTTACTTTTTTCTTATATCCTTTGTAGAGGATGGTCTTCCATCCAAAATGTTATTCATTTGATTGTGGTTGATCATGATATATGTGTGGGTATGGTGTGAGGTACTACAAATTAGCAGGGATATCTATTCATCCACGATCAGCCATTCGGACTCTGATCCTGACTCGTCTGCGACCGAGACCTCTGCCCATCCGTCATCGTCAGTTCGGTCGACTCCCCCGGACGCACCCCGTTTCCCGACACCGTGCCCGAGGGAGGTACTTGTGGTCCATCCGTACCACGCCAGTTGGTTACAGCCTGATGCCGCGAGCGCATATCTTCGTAAAAGTCCAGTGCTTCGTTCATCTTGTTAGCTTGCGTCTGCTTGTCGTCAAGCCAGCGTTGAAGAAGTTTGGCGTTGTCCTTCGTGAGGGTTTGATTGCGCTCCTCGATCTGACCCAACTCCAGCTGAAGGGTGTTGATCTCATCATGAAGAACCTAGCGAGGTGACCTGGTGAACGACGTCGAAGACAAAAAAGATCAGGGCTTACTTGTGCTGTGCGATCCTTCTCTGTCATCAACTCATTGTGTTGATCGACCTTTCTTCGTAACCGATCAATCTCGTCCCTTGCCTTGCGAAGATTCTCTGATTCGATGCGAGAAAACTCCTCCTTCTCTCGGAGAGTCTCGTTCATTGAAAGAAGACGCTGCGCGTTTTGGCCTTGCGTCTTGTAAACTGAGGCGAGCTCGTCCCGGAGAGAAGATATCTGAGACTCGAGGGATGTCATGTAAGCTGCGCGCACGGGGTTCCTGCACGGACGAGGATGTCGGTGAACGAAAGATGCAAGCCAGGGACAACATACTCTTCTCCGGACGCGGTTCCGGGTATATATACCGTTGAACTGGACGGATTAGCGCGGACTGAACCCACTGCCTTGAGGAGCGAAGCATTACGCTCTTTAAGGAGTTTGGTTTGCTGCGCCAGTCTGCGGTCTGCCAGAATGAGTTGGAAGACAAGAATGGGGGGGCATAACTATTACACTGTTCAATTATCGACGCGAACGCGTTCTGCTTGACATTACGTTCTGTGAGGCGAAGGCGTATCTGTTCTTGCCAGGACGGTTCCGCCATCGTTGAGGGTGTGATATGATTAGGGTTAGGGTTAGAATTTGTGTGAATGCACCGGCAATTCGCGGGTAATATTCCCACGGTAAGTAACGTTTTCGACTTTAGACTCGCGCCGCGAGCGGTGAGCCAGGTCGTTCCTTCTCTTTAACCTTCCCTCCCCCACAATGGGCGTTGTGAGCAGCTGCTGCGATTCCTGTTGTGCGTGTCCTGCGCATATATCCTGCTTTTCAGAGTCTAACATGTCTCTCTTCCCAGTCCGTTCACGTAGATCTCAGCAATACGAACCTCTCCTTTTAGAGAACGAACGTGAAGCAGTTGCCGACCTCCTTCAGTTCCTCGAGAGTACGCCCATAATACATTCGTCTTCACCAATCTACTCACTACCCTTCTCGCAGATCGTACGACCACCAATTTCTTTCAGGGATCTCCCCTTACTGCCCTAACGACACTCTCGTTCTCCGACAATGTTGACCTGCAACGTAGTGCTGCGCTTGCTTTTGCTGAGATAACAGAGAAGGAAGTCCGTCCAGTCGGTCGAGACACGCTCGATCCTATCCTCTTTCTTCTGTCCAGTCAAGACACCGAGGTTCAGCGCGCGGCTAGCGCCGCTCTCGGTAATTTGGCAGTAAACAGTATGTCCCGCTCGTGTTTCACACCCAACCCATGTGGTTGATGTCCCTGCAGCTGACAACAAGCTTCTCATCGTCAAGCTTGGCGGCCTCGAACCCCTCATTAGACAGATGCTCAGTCCGAACGTAGAGGTTCAATGCAACGCTGTCGGCTGTGTAACAAATCTTGCAACGCATGGTGCGTATGCGCACTCGCAATACACTTTTTGATCATTCACCTCACCTTCTCACCCCTACCCGTTACTCTTCACATGCAGACGACAACAAGACAAAGATTGCAAAGTCCGGTGCTCTCGTTCCGCTTACACGACTGGCACGCTCCAAAGACATGCGAGTTCAGCGCAATGCCACCGGTGCCCTCCTTAATATGACACATTCGGGTACGTGAACCGATCCGACAATGGTCCAGCCATCAGTGGCACTAACAACTTTCGTGTAGACGAGAATCGACAACAGCTCGTCAATGCCGGTGCTATTCCTGTATTAGTCAGCCTTCTAAACTCCTTGGATACGGACGTACAATACTATTGCACCACGGCACTCAGCAATATCGCTGTCGATGGTGCGAACCGCAAGAAACTTGCTCAGACGGAGCCTAAATTGGTTACGAGTCTCGTTGCTCTGATGGATAGCCCTTCCCTGAAGGTGCAGTGCCAAGCTGCATTAGCACTTCGGAACCTTGCTAGTGATGGTGAATCCGCAATTTGCGTATCTGATGCAGCCACTGACTCTCCGGGCATTGCTATTGCAGAGAAATACCAACTGGAGATCGTAAAAGCTGATGGTCTTAATTCCCTTTTACGCCTTCTGCAATCGACTTATCTTCCCCTGATTTTGTCGTCTGCTGCCTGTGTCCGGAATGTCTCGATCCACCCACAGAACGAATCGCCGATTATCGAATCCGGTTTTCTTCAACCATTAATCAACCTCCTTTCGTTCAAAGACAATGAAGAAGTTCAATGTCACGCTATTTCGACGCTTCGTAACCTCGCTGCCAGCTCAGAGAAGAACAAGTTGGCCATTGTCAAGGCCGGCGCGGTGCAATCTATCAAGGAACTCGTTCTCGAAGTACCAATGAACGTACAAAGCGAGATGACGGCGTGTGTTGCTGTGTTGGCGCTGAGTGGTATGCAATGTCTCGATGCCGAGATGACACAAATTGATTTTTTGTAGACGAACTCAAGGGTCAACTTTTGGAGATGGGCATCTGCGAAGTCCTCATTCCTTTAACAAATTCACCGAGCTCCGAGGTGCAGGGTAACAGTGCTGCTGCCCTCGGTAACCTGTCCTCCAAGGGTATGCTCCCTCATGTGCTGCAGACACGTGCCTTACGACTTTTTTTCAGACGGGCGGACAGCCACAGACGACTATTCGGCATTTAATGATGTCTGGGACAAACCTGACGGGGGAATGCATCGATACCTCTATAACTTCCTAACGAGCCCGGATGCGACATTCCAACACATTGCTGTATGGACGATTGTGCAGTTGATCGAGTCTGGAGGTGCGGCATCTAGTTCATTTCGGAACATCTTGACGGATGAATTTGTATAGATCCGCAATTGATCAGCAACATACGAAATTCTGGACTGCTAAACCCTCCTATCCGACAGCTTGCATCATCACGGACGCCAACACCGACCTCCTCGATCGGTACTCCTCGTTCACATCATTCTGCTTCACAGTCATACGCAGATACAGAGACAGGGGAAGGGCAAGGAGAGATACAGTTGCTGGCACGGCGTATCCTTGAGTTTGTAGATGGTGACATTGACGGAGGTCTACCGCGAAGCGTGGCTGGTTCACACATCGGAGGGTCGTCACTAGGGAGTTCAAATGGAAGAGACCACGAAGAGCTGAGGAGAAGTGTGCGAGAAGCATTCGGATCCCACCACTGACGGGGGAGACGAGCGTGGGTTACGAATGTGATCATCATCTCATGGTTTTCTTTTCTTTTCTTTATTTCATGTTTGTTTTGTTTTGTTTTTTGTTTACAAACTTTGGGCCCATCTAGCGCTAGCCTTGTCGTATTTTATGGACCGCGCTCGGGTAGATTTCTTGGTGCATCAGGACTCTTTGATTGGCGGATGAATTAAACTACGTCAAACGTCGGTTACTCTCTGTGTCATAATTGTTGTCCACCTTCCGAAATGACGACAGTCAATGCGATCTTGATTTCCCTTTGTCCCCCTTCTTCTGATTCCCCCGCGCGTCGGATTGGAGTGTTTGAGCCATCGCGGTCACATCGGACAGCTGGTCCGTCCGCCGCCTCGTGTTTTCCCTCAGGCTCGCCGCGCGGCATCTTGACTTCCGCTCACCTTCCTTAACCACACCATTTCCCCAAAGGCATTGTCCTCCCTTCCTTGATAAGCATCGCGGTGCGTCGTGTCGTGTTCCACCCTCGTTTTCCCCATCGTTCGTCCCTCAATTTGTTCCTGCCACGTCGTTTCTCCCCTCCCCCGGCCTTCCTTTCGTATTCACACCCGTTGCATCCGTTATTTCTGTCCTTCCTGGTGCTGATTCTCACCCCGCAGTCTGAGACGCCTGCTTTCTGTCTGCAACCAGGTGATTGTGGAGCCCAAGCCACGCCAGGGGAGTCTTCCATTCATCGGGTTCGTTGACCGGACCCTACAAGCCGCAGTCGCTTCTTTTTACTTTATTCTCCACCCTCTTCCTCTTTCCAAGCCTCTCGTAATCCTGCTGTTGTACCGCTCGACGCCTATATCAGCTCGATCAAGTGCCTTTCCCTGCGTTCCTCGTCAAGGCTCCTCTGAGATGCGGTCCATCGTGCTGGTCGCCCTTGTACTTTTCTGCATCCTCACCTTCTTTCCGTCCCTTGCAACTGCCCGCAGCTCCTTCTTATCTCGTGCACACAAGGTTGCCGTTAGGCACAGTTCTGGTTTGGCACGCGACATACGCATAGCTCTTCGTGGGGTCTTTGTTGACCAACCTGGTTCCGCGCCGTCCCAGAACGTCTTCTGTGTTTCCAATGGTGGAGGCGTTATTGTGTCCAATGGAAACGGTACCTTTTCTCCTCCAAGTGGGACCTCTACTACGGGTGGTTCTCAACCCGCCGCTACTTCTTCCGCCCAATCTTCACCTTGGAAACCAATCGCTTCATATTCTGGCTCCACCTTTTTCAACGGCTGGACCTTTTTCACCGGAGCAGATCCAACCAATGGAAACGTTCAATACGTGGATCAAAGCACAGCCTGGAATACTGGATTAATTGAAATCAGTAGTGCTGGGAACCCAGTGATGAGGGTGGAGACAACTCCCACTGTGCAAACCAATCGCCAGAGCGTGAGGATCACCTCGAAGTTGACATTCAACGAGGGATTAGTCATTCTCGATGCCGTGCATATGCCCACAGGGTGTGGGACGTGGCCTGGTAGGTATCATCTCTCCTACTTTCACCGATGGCACATGGATGGTTATGCATGTATCACAGCATTCTGGACCAATGGACCCGACTGGCCTACCTACGGCGAGATCGATATCGTAGAAGGCGTCAACAACTATACCAACAATCAAGCTACGATCCACACTGGTGTTGGTTGTAGCATCTCCAGTTCGAATTCGACCGCGCTGGGCATAACTGGCACTATTGTCGGAGGGACTGATTGTGCTGCTGCGCAGTCAAATAATGAAGGATGCGGCGTGCGTTCCCCCAGCGATACTAGCTTTGGTAGGGCCTTCAACTCGGTTGGCGGTGGTGTCTACGCCAGTGAGTAGGTTGTGTTCACGGCCCGCAATTAATGTTGATGACTCTGGCATAGTGTACTGGATGAATAACGTGGGGATTAAAATATGGTATTTCCAGCGGGGTTCGATACCTAGCGATATCACGGCTGGCGCACCACGTCCGGAGAAGTGGCCCACTCCCATGGCATTTTGGGCCAACTCAAATCTTTGTAACATCTCTGAAATGTTTCAAAACCACACGGCAATATTTGATACCACGCTTTGGTGAGTAGATCAACCTCCGTCAGAAGAGAGATATCGTGGTATAACAAAGTACAGTGGCGATTGGGCTGCAGGTGTCTGGAATAGCACTGGTATAGGTATACCCGGTCAATCAGTCAGTTGTGCGCAGCAAACTGGATTTGCGACCTGCGCACAGTTCGTACAGTCGAGCGGTGCATCTTTCAACGAAGCTTGTGAGTCGCCCCGTCTGGTTTGCATTTTGGCACTCAATGAATCGTTGGACAGACTGGGAAGTGTCGAGTGTTAAGATATATAAAGATACGTTTTCCTGATGATTATGACTTGCTTACGGATTTGTGCATGGATCCATATGTAGAATGCTTTCGCTGAATGCAATGTATCTCGTAGTTAGGAATTACATAGATGTATTGTAGTGTTAATATTTATGTAACTATATGATTCTAGATCTCTCCCCGCATACAACACACGAAATGTAGACAACTTCAACGTCTCGCTCGGAAATGATCATTTCTTTCACACCGTCTTGAACAGTTCCGACGCGACAATCGTCGAGAGGTGCTATCCAAACGGCCACCCATACAAGATACACTGGTGTAGGCTCATCAGGGCACGCTCCAATCTACGATCTCCCGCCTTTCTTCTTCTTGTTTACGACCTTGAACCCCCACTCCTGCTGTACGGGCTTTGGTTGCGTCTTCACCACATCAGCAATCGACACTGGCTTGTTGCTCGGGCCTGAAGCACCTGCGGCCCCGCGTCGAGTTACAGCATCAGCCTTTCGTTTGTTGACGTATTCCGATGCAAAACGACGGCCGTCGAGAGTCGTACTATTTGCATAGATAAGATCAGAGATGATCTCGATAGTCGACTGATCAGGATCGAGGGGGAAAGAGAGCAGCATTGACGTTATTTCTTCCACTGTTTGGATGGGGATATGAGACTCCACGTGGCAGCTCAATTGGGTATCAGTCCACTTACGATTGACGGAACTATTCAATCCTTTGAGTGACTCGCCCAGCCACTTTAAGAAGTCGTGGGATGGTGTGATCGGGAAATCCTCGACGCGGGGGGTAACCACTTTTACGGTCGTAGTCGTTGTTTGACGGGTCATCGTGCCATTGGAGCGTGACGTCGCAGTGGGCGTAGGGTTACTTGGAGGGATGTTCACCGCCGGGCGAGGCATACTAACAACGGGAGAGGTGGGTTTGCCATTGGGGCCCACGGTTGTCCAAGGGCCACTCGGGGCTTGCGCGCTAGGTATAACCTAGGAAGCATCAGCATTAATCTCAAGGGAATAAGATTATTAGCAAACCTTGACAGTAGTCTCCGCGTATGCCCGACGTGCAGCTGCGGACGCCACGCTCTCTTTGACAGCCAGCTTCTTCTTTCTCTCCTCTTCCTCCTGAATCTCTTTCATGGTCTTCTTAACTGCGGGCGCCGGTGTTCCGTTGGTCCATACCGGTGCTGAAGGCGTAGTGGATGTGGAGCTGGTTGAGGTAGAAATTGTTTCCTTTGGCGATATCGGATTTCGAGTGCCCGCTTGTGATGTTGGCAAACCCCAGGAAGACGTAAATGATTGACTCTCTTCTCCAAAAGCATTGCTGCTCGCAGCTGTGTTCACACGCGCGGTGCGCTCCCGCTCCTTCTCCACAGCTTTGCGAGCCTCGGCCTTCTTTACCTCCGCTTCTTGAATCTCCCTCAGGCTCACTGTCGCGCTGGATCCCTTCTGCTTCTTCGAGTCATCCTCAACAGCCCAGACAGGCTTTGGCTGGGTAGCCGGAAGTGTGACGGCAAGGGGCGGATCTCTGACTGTAGCTGGAGAGGGTGAAGGCCCACCCTTGGATGCAGGTACCTGAGCGTCTCGAGTGGTCGACTTACGTCTCGCTTTCTGTGTTGTTGGACCTTGTGCACCTTGAGCAGGGGTAGAGGTGGTTGTTGGGGTGGCGGACTGGGGGGTTACGGTTGTTGCACTAACTGATATGACGTTTGTTGACTCCGCCTGAGTTGATGTCATGTTGAGTGGGAGAGGGACAGCATCCTCCACGGGGGAAACTACAAGGTCATCTGCACCCTCCTCTTCCTGCTGTTGCAGTTTGTTATGTTGCCCCAGGTTGCTGAAGGTGAGACTATTCGGGCCGGGCATTTCTCTCCAAACATCGTCCGCGGCCGGCAACGAAGCCATCAACCAGGGTGATGGGTCAACAGGCTGCGCAGGTTCTTGTGTTCCCCATTCTCCCCATTCTGGCACCTGGGGTCGAGCAGGTGGCGCGACGGGTGAAGGAGCGGCGGGGGGTTCAAAGCTTGGCCTGCTACGTGTAGTCCAAGGCGAGACATTGTTCGGCTGTACAGCAGAGGTTGGGGTCTGAGTGGCACCGGGAACTTCTGAAGTCTGAGGTAGCGAATCCCCAAATGGTGAAACGGACTGGCGTTGTTGTGATGGTGTATAGGAAACGGAGGAAGACTGCGAGAACTGTGTTTGGGCGACGAACTGGGAGCCGAGACCATTCGTTACATTGCCACTGAACGACGATCCATTGGCATCAGATGGTTGACGAGTAACAGGGGAGTCATGATGACTACTGAGACTGCCCATACCGCTATACGCCGCGTCGCCAAAATGTTCCTGGCTAATACCATGGTTGATAGGCAAGGGGGTTCCTATCATGCCAGACGTTATGCCATTGAAACCATTAGGATAGGAATGCTGTTCATGATCGCTGAAACCGTGATTAAGTTGCCCTGGCCCAGCCGACCAAGAACTGTCACCGCCCCCACTGTAAGCATTGAACGTATCAATGGGAGGCACCCTTCCTAGCGGGTTGCCGTTGGCCACTCGTGCACCTGAAATTGAATCCTGAAACGTTGTTCGCCCACCGAAGGCACGGCCTCCGGAATCTGGATCGCCGGAGTAGACAGGGTTTCCTGCTCTGCCACTAATTGTGGACGGATCTGGTGAACCATTTCCAAACCTACCACCACCAAAGGATGATGAAGGTGATTCCGTGGGAGACGAACCATTCGGGTATGGATCTAAAGTGGGACGTAAGGCCCTGGTTGGAACAGGCTGGTATCCATTAAACAAGTTTTGTTCCTGAACCGGGGAGTAGCTCTTCGGGGAGCCTGAGTGAGTCGAAAGGCCCGGAGGACCGCAGGAGATCTGCGAAAGAAATATCTTTCCACCACCTGCTCGCCTTTCAAGAATTCCGACAGCAATCCAATCCACATCGATGTGAGTGCGCTTCATGAGTAGGTCAGGAGTGAAGTAGCCTTCGTCAAACCATTTCTGCATCAAATCAGCTCGGAAAGGCCCTGTTTCGATTTCATCGAATCGATCACGATACGAACACATGGCGTTAAGGTAAAATACCCACCTTGCACCTGACCTTGAGGGTCCAAGTATGACCATTCGACGCTCGCAGGATCAGTTAGACCAGGAGGGGGGCGAGATGGGAGAGGATTTGTTGTGGATAAGATTCGGGGGTTTGAATTGGGCTGACTCTGCGCCTCCAAATTCACATCTGCCATGTTATGATTAATCGAATCGGTCCCTGACGAAGAGACCTGACCATCCGAGTCGGATGGTGAAATATCAGGATCGGGTGACGAAGATTGGTCCACAGCAGCGCCCGGATCGTCACCGAAAGCACCGGCTGAGTGAGGGCCCGTACTCTCTTCCTCTTCCTTGATTTCCGAACGCCTGGCATCCTCCTCCTTTCCTTCCCCTCGCGTCACAGTGCCACCACCAGTCCCAGCAGAAGCCCGTTTCCTCGACCAGGAATCCCCACTATTCAACACTCCATCAAAACCAGAACTAAACGCGCCCATCCTGTTCCGAGGTGAAAGAGCGGCGTCCCGAGATGTGCCACCCTGGGTATTCGAAAGAGATAGTTTACGAGGGAGAGAAAGCGGTGGTTGGTCTTGTGGAACAAACGTCAGTGAGGAAAAGTGGGAATGACTAGCCGATCCACCTGTACTGTCCCTCCTCCTTCCAAGGAAAGGGCCGTAACGCATGGTATTGTTTGTTGCAGAGCTCGGATGATTCAGCCGTTGTCTATCGGATGGCGAAGACATGGTGTTCATCAAATCAGTTGACTGACGTCGACGAATTTCGGAATTAAGAGGTCCGGCGAACAGCTAAATGCCTCGTGTGAGTGAACGAGGCAGAGAGGAAATGACGGAAGCACATTGTCCAACCTTCTTTTCTGCGTCGCTCATTTCGCGAAGACCAGCTGGCTCATTACCCACGTCGCGAACAATGCCCTCCCAGCGCTCGACTTCGAGATTAAGGCCACCTTTTCCGCCACCCTCCTTATAGATTCTGAGCATTTCCTCCTTGGTATACCTGAATGGACGGGATTCATCGCGTTTGTCGGGTTCCTGGGAGATGGGTGCGACGAGAGCAGAGTAGGTAGATGGGGCGAGCTGCTGAGTAGGTGATATTTGTTGCGGGGGTGGTGACGGCGGGGGCTGCTGACGGGCGGGTGTGTGTGGCTTTGCACGCATCCACTCTGGACCAAAGTGCATTGTCGTAGTTGCCATTGTGATGAGTCGAGTTGAGTCGAGTTGAATGAATGAATTCAAAAAATCCACTTTGTGGAAAACTCGCGTATTACACTATCCCATTTACCCTCCTACGTGTATTTAGGGCAGGCTCTCCCGTCACTTAGTCTGCACTAATCCGCCACCGATGCATCGGCAGTCCTGTCAGTCAGTCGGTCAGTCAACATTCCAGTTACACGTCGCCGACTCTGCTCCAACTCACCTTGCAGCCTACGTGCCGTCGGAATGATATATCCGATCAGGAACAGCACCCCGAAAACCATGCAGATCCCCGAAATATAATAATACCCGTCTTGCTCCGTCACACACACACCATTGATTTCAGCACAGACTTCCTTGCCTCGTTCCGACACACATTCAGTAGCTGTCTCGCACGTTAGCACCCTCATCGCACCACATCCCGATGCACCTTTCATACCTTTAACGAGCAGCTCCGTGTCTGCGTCTTGGACTCTACAGTATGCCTCGCTGAAGTAGTCCACCCCTTGGAAACGGTCAGTCACAAGTCATCTCCGGAGGCGTGCCCACCTTTCAGAATAAAGTACTTTGGCCAAGTGCCTCCCAGATTTGAGAATGTGTTGAGCAACTGTGTTCAGATCAACATTCTCGTACAAATGACCGAGAACTATGATAGCTTACCGTCATATAGGTTCCTCCGATCACAGGGTCGGAAATCCTAGTGTGGAAGGCCGAGATACCCACGAACTGGATGGTACTGATAAATGGATAAGGACGGAAACTCCCCGCATGGCGAACAAGGTACGTACGCCGCAAACCCTTGCAGAACGGTGTGGATCACCAGGTATGTAAAGAACCCATAAGATAGGGGCGGTGTTGGAAACCAATAGACAATCAATGTGGATATCAAGGCAAAAACTATCCGTGGCCAGAACGCCCATACCCAGGGGCGTAGTGGCCTGTCGCCGCTTGCCCATTTGGCGGCGAGCCAACCACCAATGATTTGAAACGGGAAGTCTATGAGTACCACGATGGCGAGATCTTCGCGGCCCAGTCCTTTTTCGATCATCTTCAGGCTCGTCACCGATTCATTGGCCTGGAAACCAATTTTGGCAAAGCAATGCAAGATGATAAGAGCTTGTACGTCTGCAGAGATGCCGTTTTAAGGATATCAAGCGCTTCCGAATTCATTAACACCTACGTTTTAACTTGCAAATGTCCCAGATGGTCTTGTAAACCGATGAGACAGTCATTTCGGAATCATCGAGCGATGAGGCCTCCTACAATGAAATGAAGAAGGTCCCATATGTAGCAATTCGTGATCATGCGCACCTCCTTCTCGAAAAAGATGAGCCAGAATGTGACACCAAAACACAGGAGGCTGCATAATTGAAGGTACGTGGTCATGGTCAAAAGTGGAATTCCCCATCTCTGACTGGGAGAAACATGAGCAGATACCACACCAGAGACAGCTCGACGTACGAGAATGCTTCACTATTGAGGGCCAAGAACACTGTGAAAGATGCGAAGAAGCCTGTATTCAGCCCGACTGTCTGGCAAGTGGACGCAAAAGATAGGTTTTCTTGGGATAAGAGAGTCAAAGCCCAGCCGTCGACAGCAATATCTATCAGAGACCTATTAACCAGTTCATCGTAGTGGGCAAAAATACGTACCTTGAGTTGCAGAGAAGAAGACAAGAGAGGTAAATAAGAAGGTGAGCTCGTAAATGTTGTCCGCCGGCTAGCAAAGGATCAGCCCAAAGCACAACCAAATAGTTCGCGCGGACGAACATGGTCAAATAGTCTCTTCGCATTGCTCGAAATGTAGAGCATCATGGAACCGATTATGAGCTGCATTGGAATAATCCATGATTTGCGCCGACCGACCGAGGAAAAGAAGGTGGAGTCGACGATGGGCGACCATAACAGCTTGAGAGAATAAGGATAATTGGAGAGAGCAAATATTCCGAGTTGGGAATAAGATAGATGTTCGCGTAGAATGAATGGTACGGAGCCTGGAGCGCCGGTGTTAGATTACGAATGGAGAGGTGAGATGTACATACCGAGCGCAAGACCTAGCTATGAATAGCGATATTAGCGTGACTACGCGCCAGAGACGCTCCATACTCACCGGGACTCCTTGAATAAGGTCTGAGAAGAGTGAGCGCTAGAAACGGATGATGGAAAGGAATGGACGGACAAAGAACGATGAGCAATGTCATTGCTTTTCTGTCTCTAACGGAAAGGGACTTTGTTTTTTTATGGACTTCGCCGAACGGTACACCATTGTCGTGTGCTTGGTCGTGCTCTTGGGAAAGGAGAGACAACTCGACCTCGTCGGGTTCGTCTCCATTCGAGAGTCTCCTCCCCGAGTGCGCTGTCGTGGAGGGGGCGCGTGGGGAAATGTGGATGCTATCCAGAGAGGTCGCGATCGGTCGAGTGCGCATGTCTGTGTGGTCTTCCACGTTAAGACTGGGACGGTGGCGGAGGCTGGGGAAATGAGGCTTCGTAGGTGACTCTTGACGAGACAGGCTCGACATGCTCGTTGACCGGCAAGCTTAAGTTTGATTGATGTCCAGTTCGGGGCACTGCTATACATCCGAACACGTCACTCGATATTATCATGACAAAGTTATAAGAACCACCACAATGTAGAGCAATGAATGCATCACAGATGGCATCGCTCACTGCGTATCTCGCGCTAGCCTGGGGCCTTGCGTGTATTCTACGCTTCATCTACCTCAGGGTCTCTGCCATACTCGCCTTGCGGCATGTTCCCGGCCCTAATCCCCGCTCATGGCTTTGGGGAGAGGAGCAAATCCTCTATCACGATCCGCCCGGCATCCACTACGTAGACTGGCATCGCAAGTTCGGCAAGGTTGTACGGTTTTCCGGTGCATTTGGGGTCTGTCGTTCTCAGTGCTTCAAGTTTGCCTCCATCTTGCTGATCGACCCTCCGGAAGCACCAAATTCTGTCCATCACCGACGCTCGTGCCATCAGTTATATCGTGGGGGAGGGAACCTATCAGTTCCCCAAACCTAATGGCGTAAGAACATGGTTTCGATTACTGCTTGGTACAGGCATTCTCTGGGTAGAAGGTGATCTGATTCCATGTCATGATGACTAGATCCATCTTAACTTCCTTTCTGCAGGCAAGGAAGCCCACGAACAACAACGCAAGACTGTTGCGCCTGCGTTGAGGTAAGTCGCATTGCAATATTGACAAACAGTGATTTTTATTTGGACCTGACTGACATCTCAGCGCTCAATCTGTGAGACACCTCACAGCACTCTTCTACGAGAATGCCACAAAGGTGAGCTCAGGCAACTCGATACGTGGACAGATTCGAACTTTTGCCGGAGATGGCGACCCAATGGCAAAGGATTTTCGATGACTCGCAATCTGATCAAGTCACAATCGAAATGACAGACTGGGCCGGTCGATTTGCGTATGCACGCTAATCAGGCGGGCCGACAGGACGCTAATACGTATCTGAACAGGATTGACACTATTGCGCGAGCTGCATTTTCGCACAACTTTGACTGCTTAAATGGACAACCGCACGCACTGATAGGTGCTCTTGATAGCCTGACAAACCACGAGAAGACGCGATGGACGTTCTATATACGTGCCCTCTTTTGGTTGGCTCCTTGGATCTTGCATTTTGGTCAGAAAGGTCGCCTCATTCGCAAAACTCATAAGGAGCTTGGTGATCTGGCTATGGCCATTCTGAGGGATTCGAAAATCTGCAACGACTCAGACGGCAAGTCCTTGATGTCCTTGATGCGTATGCTCTACAATATCTTTCTCGGAGTCGCGCTAATCAGTAAACAGTGAAGGAGGATAGATCATCTGTGACACCGCATCTAGATGATGAACAAGTGGCAGCACAAATGCGGACAATTATTTCTGCGGGTTACGAGCCCGTATCTGCTACGATTGCTGTAAGCGCCGTCCATCCCCCCTGTTGCATTTCTTTTGTCATGTCATTGGCAGTGGCTCTTTTATGAGTTGGCCATGGATCCTGAAAGACAAGAAGCCATTCGGAGGGAGGTGGCAACCGCATACGAGCCATCGTACGACGCATTGAATAATGATTTCCCACTGCTGCATGCGTTTTTCATGGAAACATTACGCATGCACCCTCCTATCATGGAGAATCACCATCAGGTACATGAGACCACATACTTTCCCTGGCCCAGACTGAGATAGACCATGCTAGGCCTCTGAAACAGTCATCGTTCCCTTGTCCGAGCCCCTACTTGGCACAACCGACCCTCACCTTATCATACCGAAGGGAACCGTCTTGTTTATGCCCGTCAATGTGATTCAGAAGGATAAGTCTACGTGGGGATCCGACGCCGATGTTTTTCGCCCAGAACGCTGGCTACAACGCAATATCCGGAACAGCCGCGACCTGTTCGCGTTCAGCTTTGGGTAAGCTGACGTTTGCACATTTATCGTACCCGTTGACCACGACTTCAGTCCGCGTGGTTGTTTGGGGAGGAACTTCGCCGCCGCCGAAATCAAAGTGAGTACAGTAACCTAAATTGCTGTAGCCCCGGACAACGACATCCAACATAGGCTCTGACGGTTGTTCTGTTGCGCAACTTTTCGTTTACATGTCAACTTGACATAGAAGGTTTTCAGACGTTTGTCATTCGGCCCAGGGTTGTAGGAGAAAGACCTAGCTCACTTCCTCTGATCGTTCGAAGAATCGTGGATTAAACTGCCAGTGTCATCATCTACAAAACGACATTTCCTTCGTCACAATTCGTCTTGTAATTCCACACAACTTTATGCTGGCGCCGTGCACTAACGGTTGCGTGTTTGTCGACAATTTGAAACGTGGTGCCAATTTCAGTTGAGATGGTAGCGAGAACTCTAGGAAAAACGACTAAAGTTTCATGCAGATGCGTGTAGCAGGTTGAACCGATCAGACGAGGTGCAATCGCACTTCATTTGTGCCCAACTCGTCTCAGTCTTCTGATATTGAACTACAAAGTATTGCAAACCACTACAGTCAAGTAAACAAGGACAAGATAAATATGCGCCGAACATGTATGCGTGGTGGATGTAAATGCTGCCTAGCTTACATTCAATCCTTTTTCTGCTTTTTGGACCTGGGCTTCTCCAAATCAATCTCATCAGCGTCGTCGTCGTCTTCGCTATCCTCATCCTCAGAGTCAATTTCGTCTGATGGAACGTTTCCGAGGAAGTAGTTGGTGGCTTCGACAAACACCTCGTTGGCAACAGTAGTCCCAATCTAGAGCGAAATGAGCCATGTTCTATACATGCTTCACAGGCCAACTTACATCAAATGGATCCGAGGCAATTTCGAAGAAGTTGAAGAAACTGCCAGCTTCAGCGGGCACATCGGATTCTTCGTCGTCTTCCTCGACACGAGGGTGCAACTTTGTCAACGCGTTCTCGGCATCTTTCCAATTGATTTTAATGACCTAAGCGAAAATGTTCGAAAAAAAGCCTCAGACTACAAGGTGTATGCATACCGAGGGCTGGACATCACGACTCCACGAGAAAGCAAGCATTGAGGGAGTCAAGCCATCCTCGTCGGGCTGCTCACTAGAGGCCTCGGGTGGTGGAACGTACTTGTACTCTTTTTTGAGGACAGAGTCAGTGAAATACGGGTTTGATTTGAAATGCTGCATTACCATTACAAATGAGTGCCAGGACGTAAAACGCAGCAGAAAACTCACAAACTCGATGTCGAAACATCTTGGTTCGAAAGGATCACGTATCACCCACAAATCTTCCAAGTAACTCAGTGCGATACGGTCAATGTTGTGCTGAGCTTGGAAACCGATCAGGGGATGGTTCATTAACGCAATAGGCCAAAACTTTGGTATGGCTTTAGCAACCTCGCGTCGCTTTTCGTAGACAGCGTGAAGTGTCTTATATCCACGAAGCTCTAAACCAGACTGGAATTATAGCAGGCGACACTTGCAACGAAAATGCGACTGACCCAGGAGTAGCTCAGCGCGTTCGATTTGCTTTTGGACGTCTTGCAACTTTTGGGCATCCTCGTCGCTGAGCTCAACGCTCTCAAGAGGATTTTTTTCCGTGTCAGCACCAGGGGAGGCGCGCTTTTTTCCAGACATTCCGATAGTAAGGAAGAGAGAGTTGCAACAATATAGACTTGGTACGTTGTTGGAAGTTTTGAACATATCTAAACTCCGCTTGCAAGTTAGTATTACGGTCGCACGGCCAAATTAGGTAATAACATGGGGTCCAAGAAAACAACTTAAGGAAAGTAGGAAAAGTGGGGGAGATCTAGCCTAATCTACCCTCTGCTTGTTTCCCATCTCTATTTCCTCCATCTTAGTCACGGTCAGCCCTCTTTTCCTGGCTAGCGGACCTGCATTCTCCGAGAAAACTTTCCCCGCCAAACCAAATTTCTTGGCAAATGGGCCTTTCACGCCTTTGCCATGGTTCGCAGAACGGAACCCTGGCCCTTCGTAGTAGATAACGTCCGTTGGCGGTATCAGTCTTGGCCACGAAACGTATTCGATACCGTAAACCATGATGAACGTAATCGCAAAGACTGCGATAAGTATCCAGAGCATGAAATAGTAGATGAGAGAATAGTCTGTACCCAAGGGTTAAAACCTCTTAAGAATTTCCACATCGTCCACAACTCACCAGAAGTTCTGGGTAGCGTGAGGCCGGCACAGATCATGAATAGTGAAAAAGACATTATGTAGGGAACCTTGACATTCGTGAGTGGATGGCCAGTTTCCTGGACGAAGACGACTCACGGAGCGGATGATCAATGGCCTGGAATCTGCCAGCAAGGAAACAGCTGTAATCGGATTCTTCCGTGGAGTCCACGCCCCAGTCACAAGGTCGAAACCATCTTGCCTCGCGCCGTCGAAATAGTTGTTTCTGACGTATCGCATTACACTCTTGTAGCCATCTTCAAGGGCACCCATTCTCGTTCGCTTGTTTGTCCTGGTGAAGTCCGTCTTCAAGGCACCGGAGCCAGCATAGGCTTTCGAGATCAGATCAGCATGGTCGGCCCACACTGTCCAGATATGAGTCAACAAGAACGATCAAATATCAGGACGGAAGCTTACTCTCTCTAAAATCCCTGCTCAAAGCCTGGAAATCCTCTAAATCCTCGTTCTCGGTGAGTACACCAAGTGCTCTGAGCTGGCGATTTAGTGTCCACTTTGCTAATGCCGCCTGCACCACGTTCGTGCGATCCAAGTTATCCATGCAATTTGTGCGAACAACTCCTTGCTGAGTTTTCAGGGGTCCAGGCTGGGACATGTCCAAATGGAAATAACTAACAACATATGAGCAGGAGGATATGTACTAATGATAGTGACATACCCCTGCTTCAGAAGATCATCTTGAATTTTCTCAATAAGGATGTTGATACGATCCCAGCGCATGTTCTTGCACTCGTTGTGGAAATCAAAATACTGATATTTGGCATCCGCCACCTCGGCCTAGAATAGATCCGTGAGTGACACGATGGACGCCATTAAGAACAATGTACTTGGTTGAAGACTCGTTCATAGGCATCTTTGACTGGTTGTTCGTACCCCTTTTGGTTGACCAAGTTGACCAGACTCTGTTCACCGTATATCGAAACTTGTTCCTCTAGGTGACGGCCCAAGGCATCGGCCTTTAAAGGTACTGAATACGTCATTTTCTTCTGAATGTCGAGCTACTTACGGTATCTTGGAGGTCCATCACTTGTAAATCAGGCTTGTACCTTAGCGTGTTAACCTCAGCCCAGAATACAGGGACGCTCCCTCGAATCTGGACAAAACTGAGTTGATGTGAAAAATTTTCGACGTTAGTCATGCGGCCCGCCGCTGGTTCGTCGACGAGGAGTATCTGCTCTGTTTCATTGAAGTTTGCTACATGTCCATCTTGGTCGACGCCCCGGCGGAAGTACCGTGTACCTGCACGATACCGTGACCTCCGACTGATGAGGCATAACTGGATCCGGCGCCCGTGGATGTAGGCAGTACGAACATCACAAGCTAGTTGGCAACATTAACATGGACGAGTAATATGACTGCCGGTAAACACCTACAGCCATATACTATAGGTAGAATGTAGGGACTAAGCTGCTCGTGTTTCAACGTTCTGGCGCGACAATAAAAAATAGTCTTTTCTTACATTTCGCGCAATGTCAGTGTCCATTAACCTGGACTGCAGAAACCTGAACGGGATTGTTAGATACCTGCGGAAGGGATAGTATATGTCCGCACTTGTTCCAGAAAAACCTGTCGTCCGCCTTCCAATCGTCAGATGTGGAATCTAGTGCAGACAATTCGGTTTACCTGTTCCCAAAGAGATTTTTCGAGGTTACTCTCGCGCTCTCTCCACTGTATCTGCAATCGTGTAGACAAGTCCCACCCATAGCTAAACAAGAAATGACCCCCAAGCAAATGAGACCGCAAGAGTGCTAGTAGATGCCTCTCGACAGGATGTGGTGCATTTTGCACAGAGACGTTGGGATTGAGGGGGAGGATATCAAAGTCTGCAGCACGGTATACATCGTGTCCCATAAAGCGTACACGATGTTCGCGGCCAGTCAGGATGATGATATACTCCGCTGTCGTAGTATGTAAGTCCCCTGACATCGGAAACGAGAGGTACCGGACGTACACATAGCCAAAGAGATCATTCCGAGAATCCCGTACACCGTCTTCTCATACTTTGAAGCAGCAGGAGGTGCCGCTGTGTTGGGTGCTGGATATCGGATGTCAAGGAGGGCAGCGTGCTTCAAAGACCTTGGAGTGCTCACGGTTAAGAACTATGTCACCAGTCGACCTGTGTATGGTGAGGGACTGTGCCCCGAGCGGTTCCACTGGCGTAAATGTGTAGGCATCCTGGCCAACAATAAATCTGGAGAAATGTGAGGAGAGAATGGAGTGGCAGAGGGAAGAGCAAGTACAGACAGGTTAAGTCTCTGGTATACGGGTTTCATTGGAGACAGTTGTGAGTGTGCGCGTCAACCGTTGCGGTCAAAGCAAGTTCGGTTTACCTCGTTTTCATCTGAGTCTGAAACGGCCTCCACCTCAGAGAGCCATGGTCAAGCTCACCCCAGAGCTCCTCGCGCAAGCACCCTCCGCAATAAACCCCATCAAAGAGCGCCAGCTCGATCTTCGCGGTGAGTTGCCAACGGTATGCACGATGCAGGTTTTGCTGAGACCGCAAAGGATACAAAATCCCCGCCATCGAAAACCTGGGCGTCACCAAGGCACGTATCGTCTGATCACATCTATCGCGTTCCCCGTGGCCTCACCGGTCTCGCAATCCATCCAGGACCAGCATGATGCCATAGACTTGACAGATAATTCCATTACCGCACTCGGAAACTTGCCCCTCCTCAAGCATCTGCGTACCCTCCTCCTTGCCAATAACCGTGTCTCGTCCATCTCCCCGTCCATCAACCTGTCAGTCCCTAATCTCGCCACCCTTGTCCTCACCGCAAACAACATTTCCGAGCTCGGGGATCTCGAGCCCCTGAAAGAACTCAAAAACCTCAAGTATCTCTGCTTGGTCGGGAACCCTGTACGGGAAAAAAAATGGTATCGCGAGTGGCTTGCGTGGAGAATACCATCGCTGAGAGTTCTGGATTTTCAGAGGATCCGGGATAAGGTGCGCAAGAAATCATTCTCGCATCCGTCTTCGATGCAGCTTGAACGCTTCCACTCCATGCAGGAGCGACAGACAGGCAAGTCACTCTTTCTCACCGCAGAGGGTCTACCCACCGCACTCGCAACGACAATATCCACGACCGTTTCAAAACACAGCGCGAAAGCTGCCGTTACAATCGACGAGCCTAAGCCGATGCCACTCGCTGGCAAGGCCGGTCGGCTAATGTCAAAGGAGGAAGCAGAAAGAGTCAAGCAAGCCATTGCAAAAGCAACCTCGATCGAGGAGATCAGAAGACTGGAGAGAAGTCTCAAGGAGGGATACCTGCCAGCCATGGAGGCAGTAGGAGCTTAATGAGTTGTAACGTGTACATTCTTTGTCTAATGCCTTGAGGCTTGAAAACGTGCACCCGATCACACGAATCGCCTACGGCGACACCGCAGTTACGCCAGTTCAGCTGATCTTTTCACAAGACGGCTCGATCTTACCTACACTCCAAGGCACAGTCCGTGGAAAGTGAGGACGATGACCGCTCCGAGGTTTGCCAAAGAGCTGATGCCATGAAGTATTCTGAACCTCGCATTCAAAGTCTTCATCTCCTCCGAGACCTATGTGGAGATAAGTGGGCAAAAAACAACCATATCAAGAATTGCCATTACCGCCGTGTTGTTGTCATTTGAGCTACCTTCAGCCTTTTCAAGTTTTTGCCGTTGCAACAACGCCCTTCACATCAAATTTTTAGCTTCGAAGTGCTGCGGAAATAGGTCCGCCACACGGAACACGTACCTACTGGTCATGGGACCGACCACAAACTGATTAACACCCTGGAACCAAATAACACTCGCTAAGGCATATACTTGGGCCACATCGACGACCAAGGGGTTTCCGAGCTGGGTCAAGACGTTCGGGTGATTGGACACCCAGAGTAACAACAACGCCGAAGAGATGCAAAGCGATACGGTGAAGTAGACGGGGAAGTTCCTCAGTTGAAGAGCACTGAACTGTTGCCTCGCTGGTATACATAGCTGTCGGTGAGAATCTACAATTGGGATTGTCCACGACGTACGGAGAGCTCTGTAGGCTATCACACCTAAAGTGAATGAATTGTTAGTCGTTTATGACGATGTCAAACAAGCGACGGTCAGCAGACTCACCTGCAAAAAAAGTTACCCAAATGGCTAGTAGTCGACGATGGTTAGTGAGCATTGAAAGACATGTATCGGGCACTTACACATCCCATACAACCAACTGTAACCCAAGATGTAAGTCCCTCTAGTGTTGAACATCCCCTGGATGAATGTAAGTGTCAGTGTATCTTGGGGATACATGTCTTGAAAGCAGGACTAAGTGGAAGCTGATAGTCCCCCATGAGAAGACTCTTGGGTCTCCTTTTCTCATCGGCTACTCCGTTGAATCACAGGCAAGCTCAGATCAACTGCCTTTTCCGTCTGTCGGATGTCTCGTAATACGCACGGGCTAGATATACTAGGTCCATGCAGTTCATCATTTCACGGGTCGATCTCTCGTGCATAAAGAGCGTACTGAAATTCTCACGTACTAGTGCTTCGATCTAAGAGTGCATCGCCCAGTCTCCAAGCATGCCTCCTTGCCTACCCATCCGCCTCCTTGGACCCGGGCCTATCACGCGTTCATCACGCGAAGCACCATTCAGGACAAGGTGCTTATCGACCAGCTATAGGGCATACAATTAGAAATAAGGCGACGTCCCTGCAACTAACACCACGCACATCATTCAACGTGTTCGTTGATTTTGTCAGAACAGACAGGAAAGCTGTGAGTTGTACGTCTTCATATTCCTACAGACATCGTCAAAATAGACGGGGAACATCCGGACTGAGTCAGTCTGGACAAAGACGGGCTAAGGAGCTATGAAGCAATGCTTAACCTACTGTATTGAACTCCTCGCGGAAGCCTTTGTTCTCGCTCGCAGGAAGGGATGCAATCAAGGCTGAGACTGATCGGAGAACGGTGTGATCCGTAGGAACTTGGCCTGTTGCATGAACTATTACACAACTTGTCCGAGTGACCAGCATCCATAACTCACTTGTGATCACGTTTGTAACGTATCGTACAAGCACTAAAATCCGCTCATGGAGCATCTTGACTGCAGCTCTTTGTGCCTGCAAATGAGACTCCACTGAGCAGCATCAGCCTAAAATTGCGAGGCGCCGAGATGGTCAGACACCGACAACTAGTACTTCCTCCTCCACCCTTTGCTGTCCAGTCGACAGCGATGCGCTCTGCTTCTCCCGTCTCGACTTTGTATGGTGTCTCAATAAACACGGATCGTGTCTTCTTGTCTCTGATCTCCACAGATGGTTCATATGCCTTGAAAGGGAGGGTTTGTCCAGTGATGTCGGAAGACGTAGATAGAGACGAAGAAGGCTGGAGGAGAAGGAGCAACGGTGTAGAGCAATACCCTGTGAACTGATATAACGGATTATCAGGCATCCGGGACAGAACATAACAGCTCAGGCGGACCTGATCCTGAAGCGCTACGTGGCGGGAAGTGGGTATCGGTGCCACAGTGTACCATCCGATGAATTCCAGCGAAGGGAATACCTGTTTATCTTGACCAACGTGAGATAAAGAACGCTCCTAGAACAGCTAACATACATTGATCCCGTCTTTGTACAAGAAAGACGTGATCGACCATGTCATCACGTCCATCCTCTAATGCCAACTCAAAGGTATTGACGATCTCCACCTCTCGACCATTCTGTGTGCCGAGCAACGCGCCAAGGACTGTACACAGTCTGCGGTCTGGATATTGGTCGACCAAAGGGGTAGCGTACCAAATGGCAGATGCGATTTCGTCTGAAGTTTCAATCGCGTGAGGTGCTCAGAGATATTTAGAATTGGGAGGGGATGGCTGTATGCATGCGATGAGGGTTCAGCGTATGTCGGTGGCACGCAGAGTCACAACATACAGTAAAAGGGAAAGTCCGGACGTCGCAGTCGCCGGGAGGACAACCGAAAGTTCGTCGACGTCCATTGGAGTCATCGTGGTGTTTGGCAGGAGGTGATCTTAAAAGGGGCTAACAACGTTGGTAAAGTGATTCCGAAAGATAAATAAAAAAATAAAAGTTTCCCATTAGCCGACTTGAACGACTGACCTCGTCATTACTAGTGACGCGCTCTACCAACTGAGCTAAACGGGAGTCGACATAAAGTGAAATATGTGACAATAGATTAGAACCTATCACAAACGCGAAAGGACTTGCCCTGAACTCATCCCGATCGCGTGCTCGCGAACCTGCTTTGAACTGTCTAGTTCACACCTCTCACCATGTCCGGCTTCGATGCCAATCGAGTCTTCACTGTCAATATACACGATCCATCCTCCGCTTCAACCTCGACCGATATTCCATCGCAGACAGAGAAACTGCTTCTGGAGTTTTTGTTGCAGTACCGAGTTGGTGGTGATTTCATATACAGGTTTGTCCCCGACCATTTTTGTGTATTGTGTTAGTTAAACATTCCGTAGAGATAATCTACGCGGAACCATCCTTTTGAAACAATACCAGTTGGAGATAGACCTTCGCCACCTTAGCTTGTACAACGATGAACTTGCACACGCAATTCAGGATCGGCCAGCGGATATACTTCCTTTGGTGCGCCGTATTTCGTTGTTATTCGATATTCTCTCTTACTCTCGTTTTTGCCAAGTTTGAAAATGCAGCCACCAAAGCGGCCAGGTCGATTCTTTTCCCTCTGGCAAACACGTCTGACGAGCGAGCGGAGGCTGCTCTTCAATCCATACCCAAAATTCAAATCTCCATCCAGTCTGGCTTGAGCATGCGACGCTTCCGTGACCTTACCGCGGACACGATGAACAAACTAGTTCGCATACCAGGCATCGTGATATCGGCCTCCGTCCTCTCCTCTAGATCCACGAAGCTCCACCTCCAATGTCGTGCATGCAAATCAACGAAGATCATTTATCCCCCTGGCGGTCTTGGTGGCCTTGGAAGCGGCTCCGACAGAGGCCTCCCGAGAGTTTGTGATGCCCCCGAGTTGGAGAATCAAAAGAAAGATTGTCCTATGGATCCTTACATCATCGTCCACTCGAAGTCCAGTTTCGTGGACCAGCAAACACTCAAGCTCCAAGAAGCACCGGATATGGTGCCGGTTGGAGAGTTGCCCCGGCACATCCTTCTGTCGACCGATAGATATCTTACAGGAAAAGTGGTTCCTGGCTCACGCATCATTGCAACTGGTATCTATTCCACATTCAATTCGACGAAAAACGTGAGTTTTCGACAATTTTTTTCTTGCTCTCAGGTAATTGAGGACCAGCTCAGAAATCCGCGGGACCGGCTGCTCTCCGACAGCCTTATCTTCGTCTAGTCCACATTGAGCTGTCATCACCATCTGCAGGTGGTGGTGCCTCGAATCCCTTTGGAGTGCAATTCACTCCCGATGAAGAGGAGGATTTTGCCGAGATGGCACGAAGCGAACGTTTCTACGAACGTTTCGCAAAAAGCGTTGCTCCAAGTATTTATGGTTGCCTAGGTTTGTTGCAATTTTGTAGGATAGCAGCACGTCACTCACGATGTTTAGACATCAAAAAGGCGATTACATGTCTTCTGTTTGGAGGCTCGAAGAAAATATTGCCTGATGGGATGCGGCTGAGGGGAGATATCAATGTGTTGCTACTTGGAGATCCTGGTACAGCCAAAAGTCAGCTACTCAAGTTCGTAGAGAAGGTAAGAGTCGTTGTCACACATTCCGGTTCTGTTTAACGGAGTTCACAGGTTGCTCCGATTGCTGTATACACTTCGGGCAAGGGCTCCAGTGCTGCAGGTCTAACAGCTTCAGTGCAACGTGATGCAGTGTCTGTGAGTCTGCGAGAATACTTCGAGCATGTTACTGATTCAACATCATTAGCGCGAGTTTTACCTCGAAGGAGGTGCGATGGTCCTAGCAGACACTGGTGTGGTGTGCATCGATGAGTTTGACAAGATGCGTGACGAGGACCGCGTTGCTATCCACGAGGCTATGGAGCAGCAGACGATATCGATAGCCAAGGCCGGAATCACCACGGTTTTGAACTCCCGGACGAGTGTCCTTGCAGCAGCGAACCCAGTGTGGGGTAGGTACGATGAAGGAAGAAGTCCCGGCGAAGTAAGCCTATTACTTCTGTTGATTTTTGAGTGCTCGAGTGATCTTTTTTCAGAATATCGATTTCCAGACCACCATCTTATCTCGGTTTGACATGATATTCATAGTCAAGGACGAGCATAATGAGCAGCGAGACAGGGTTCGTATTCTACCTTTTCTCTGGCCAATATCCTAATTCCTCCGAGCAGATGATTGCGAAGCATGTCATGAACATCCATATGAACAGACCAAACCAAAATGCTGAGAATGGTGAAGTTACTGGTGAGATCGACATCGATAAGATGAAGCGATACATTGCGTACTGCAAAAGGTATTAATTGTCTCCTTACTAGACGACACTATTCTTAATTTATTTTGCAGTAAATGTGCCGCACGCCTATCCCAAGACGCTCAGGAAATGTTGAGTAGCCACTTTGTCAGCCTGCGAAAGCAAGTTCAGCAGGTTGAACGGGACAACGACGAGCGAAGTTCGATACCAATAACCATTCGGTCCGTTCAACATCGCTGACCTTTCTCTGTCACTGATAACCATCGCTAGTCAACTGGAAGCTATCATCAGAATATCAGAGTCATTGGCCAAGATAACCCTGTCGCCCGTCGTGCAAAATCACCACGTAGAAGAGGCGATACGTCTGTTTAAATTCTCGACCATGGACGCAGTGTCGGCAGGCTCTATTGATGGTATGTCTCGAGGTGAGCTGAACGAGGAGATGAGTCGCATAGAGAAAGAACTACGGAGGAGGTTGCCGGTAGGATGGAGTACGAGCTACCAGAGCCTTGTTAGGGAATTTGTCACGCAACATGGCTATTCGAATCACGCCCTCGAACGCACGCTGTACATCCTCGAGAAGAGAGAAATCATTAGGTTCAGTGGGCAAAAGAAAATTGTTCATAGGTGAGTTTCGAATGGTTACTTGGTGGTCTCTTACTTAGTTCGTTTATGCAGAGTTGGAGTATAGCTTTTAGTCTTTCCCGTTGTTATGTTGGTTACTCGATTACTTTGTAGTGATATTGTGTATGTACCTTGCGATACCCTCGGCTTTGAGATCTGATATGATGGTTCTGTTGTGTATGTCAACACCGCCCGCCTAGCTCAATCGGATAGAGCGTCAGACTCTTAGACTAGGCGATCTGAAGGCTGCGAGTTCGACCCTCGCGGTGGGCTATACGTTTTTTATTGGTATACCCAAGGCGTCACACGATTTTTATGAGACCCGAAGCTAAAGCCAGAACATACAGTATTCCCGCTGCAAATTAGTATTTTTTTTTCTTTTTCTTTTTTGATAGTTGAAGCGATCGTCAGCTAAAATGAACGAAAACCAAAAAATATCAATAGCCCACCGCGAGGGTCGAACTCGCAGCCTTCAGATCACCGCCTTGCGACAGTCGTAAAAGTCTGACGCTCTGTCCGATTGAGCTAGGCGGGCAATCGATGTCAGATGTCGCAGTTGATACATAACTTGAAAGCATCACGTGATGGTGTTTAGTATGCACGTGCCCGTTCGGCGCGCGCACTTGCCACTAGACAAATACCCTGAGTGTGATTGAAGCGGTGCTGTTATGATATTGAAAGAAAAGTCAAGGTGAGTTGCGGAGACTTTTGTTTTCTGATTTATGGATCCAATGCCAAACGCGACTATCCAAATAGTTTGTCACCCCCTTCGGACCTGGAGGTCATAGAGATTTCATCTGATTCGGAGGACGACTTGTGAGCATATTATGTTTGCATCATGATCTCGCGGTGAATGCTCTCACTTATGTAGGTTTTGTCAGCCACACCGTAGGTGAGCTTTCATAACGGCATACGTTTCTTGCTCCATCATTCCAACGAATCCGCTGTAGCGAGTGCGGAACTACATTCGAAAGGGAATGCCTGAACAATGCCCCAGGGCGTGGACTTGCCTCAGAAAATGATGTTATTGAATTGACTGACAGCGAGTCGGATAACTCAGACTTTCCAGACATGCTTTCGCCTGTAGTCAAGAAACCTCGAGGAAATACGTTTGGAGGTTCGAGGGGACAGCGACCCAATGTCACAAAATTTATTCCTTTGTATGTGGATGCAAGCGACGACGAAGAGTCCGACAAGGACTGCATCCTTGTATTGTATGAATTTCACGAGATATTCTTCCGCCTCGGTTCACCCATTTTCGCTCAGAAATGACCCTCCAGGCTCCCGAAAACCAATTCGGAATATCCCTTCCGCCAGAGGTGTCGGCCTTATTGGTGTAAATCAAGATGTTCCAAAGGGGATCCTGTTGTTAGACTCAGCAAGGAAGAACGCTGTCCCCGACTCCTCCCAGGCTGCACAAAAGTCACCTAGCAAAAAATTGGGGCGTTCCGTGCACAAGGCAAAAGAGCATACTCGACGGCAGACGTATGCCACCGAACTGTTCGCTGAGCTTAACCGGGATGTTTTTGGTGATCGCCTCCCAAAGGATACCACTCTAGAGTGGAGTAAACGTCTATTGACAACCGCAGGACGAGCACGCTGGCACCGGTGAGCGAGCAGTGCCCACAAAGATCCTGGCTGAGTTCACTTTTTTTTCTTTTTTCACAAGTTCACGCGAGGGCGTGCATACTACAAAAATTGAACTAGCATCCAAGATCTTGGATTGTGACGGTGAGTCTGCAGCAAAATCAGACACTACGCATCGCGTTCATAATATGAATGGGACATTCAGAACGCATTCGAAATACCCTGTCTCACGAGATGTGTCATTTAGCATGCTGGGTTATTGATAACCAGCCTCGGGAAGGTCATGGTCAGCTCTTCAAGTCGTGGTTAGTATTGTGCCACTTTTATTACTGTAATGGATCTACTACTGAGGAAAATGCTCAACAGGGCAAACAAAGTAATGCACACGCGTTCGGATATCCATATTTCTGTAAGAACCATCGGTGTCAATTTCAATATACTCGCACTAATTACCTCAGACCCGACATAACTATGAAATATCATACCCATATGAGTGGAGTGAGCTCGTTGCTGTCACCCTTATCCGCTTTTTTTTTTTTGATTTCGCATTCAATTTCTAGGATGTGAAAAGTGTTCAAAGATGTAAGTGGCAATGTTTGGCCGCTCCAACGCAATTATATTGGATGCCTAATCATTTGTTTTTAGCTATGGTAGATATTCTAAATCTATACGGCCTGATCAGTGTGGTAAGTCAGAGCTGATGCTCGAACGACATATTTACTTGAATGGCTATAATGATTTGGTTGGCAGTCTGTGGGGCCTGTAAAGCAGGCAAACTGATACCACTTTTCGTTGAAAGAACGCCAGCAACCCCCAGAGTCAGTCGTATGGCTGTGGCCAAACCTCGAGGTGCGGATGATCTACACTGTCGTATAATAGTGCTGAGTTTGTCCATCTTCCCCATAGACTCTCCACACCCGATTGCTTGGAGTCCGAAACTGGTACCGGGTACCCCCGTCAGGAACCAGAGCCCTCCACCTTCAACAGATGTTTACGAGGATATCACGGACCTTGTGAATACCCTGAAAGACATATCCATCGACAATAAAACAGACCCTGCGTTCTAAATGGGGTCGACGACCGGCAAATTGATTATTTGTGACAGGCCGTCAGAGCACCAAAAGTTCCATGGACTGCAGAGAAATGGTGTAACTTGCGATATGGAGTAGACGACAGAGTACTAAGAATACAAACATATGCCAAGACAAAAATGAATCCGTGCCATACCCATGAGAGAGGTTCTAGAATATCTGTCTATGTATCTTGGATTATCGAGGCTGGGCTTAGTACTCATCCACACTTATCCACTCTTTGTCCGTAATGTGCAACCATTCATGGACTATCATATCTCGCGCTTCCTTACGCTTTCGCTGATCAACCGCGAGCATAGGCTCTAGGAAAGTGCAGAATTCTGTGGCAGCAGCATCTGAGAATAAATACTTTTCCATCATCACGCGGTGTAGCGGCCATGGTTTCAGAGTTTTGATGTACCGCAGCGCACCTAAAACAGGTCAGAAAAGAAATCGGCAACATGTCTGGTCGACTGACCTGTATGGTCAAACAGTTCTCTGCTATACCTGCCCCCCATCTTTGCTTCTAAGGGAAAATCACCCATGAGCTCCATGATCTGGGCCATGTGATCGTCGTCTTTATTAAACAATTCGCCTTGCCCATGCGGATCGAAGAGGTACTCCGCAGTCAATAGTTCGAAAACAACACATGCCACACTCCATATGTCTGCACGAGTTCCCCAGTCGCGCCTCCCGAGAATGGCTTCAGGGGCACGATATTGGCGGGTCTGTATGTCTTCTGTGTAGTGCTGCTTCGAGGGTGTTGCGTTGCCCAGGTCGGCGATCTTGATGGTAAGCGGTGAATAACCAAGTGGTGTTGGAGGCTGGGGGGTAGGACAAGCGGTGGATGAAGAGGCGGATGAAGAACTCAGAGATGAAGAATTTGTCCGACGAGGGGCGGTCCGGGAAAGTAGTGATGGACCAATGGGAGCATGAGGGATTTCATTTTGGGTATGTGATGATTGGATCAGGATGGGAGCCGGCGGCTCCGCAATAGTATTAGGCGAATCGAGCAGGGGTTTCTCCTTCGGGTGCCGGGGAAGATCGGAGAGTGTGATGGAAGCTATCGCGGACAATGCCGGGATATCTGCACTCTCTACAGAAGTCGGTGGAGAGCTGAGAATACTACTGGTACCGGCGTGCACTGAAAGAGAGGAAGTAGTTGATGACGTGGACGGACTACCGGGATGAAGCAAGGGGTCAATTGGGGTGGTTTTGCAATCCGGAGAATCAGGGTGCTTGAGATGTCCGCTGATAGAGGACACCGGAGGAGGAATGTTGGACATGAAGTGGGTATGAAGACTTGCACTACCTGCACTGGCACTGAAACTGCCGCATCTTGACGGACTTGACAAGGGTTGTGAGTCAAAAATCTCGACGTGACGTTCGCGGGTGGGAGGCCGACGGTTAGGAATGGTCATGCCGATACGGGATTTTGTAGGGCGGGGCACGCCGACCTGACGTGAACGAGGAGAAGGGGATGCGGAGAGTTCCGCGAGAATGTGAGTCTCGACGTCAGGGATGGAGATGACTGGAAAGTAGGGTAAGGAAATGGAAGGGAAGGGAAGCAACAATATGGGAAGAACATACGTATATTCTCCGGTTTTATGTCAGTATGTACTAGGTCACACTCATCGTGCAGGTATTGGAGGCCCAGAAGGATCTGCTTGGCGATAACCTTTACAAGGGGTTGCGGAACACCCTTTTTCTTATTGCGCTCGATGAGAGCGAGGAGGTTCTCGCCAAGTGGTTCGAGGACGATGCATATGTGGTTTTCCGGCCCCGGGTGTGTGAAAGAGTCGAGGAAAGAGACGACGTAAGGCCGACCTGGATGCACGGGGTTTGCATCCGCCACTTTGGTGAGAAGTTGTATCTCATCGCGGGCAGTGTCAGCATAGCGAGAGGCGGACTTGACGACCTTGAGGGCCGAGTAGCGAGAAAGGCTTGGAAGAGTGAAAAGCTGAAGGACGTGGGAGGACGGAGGACGCACTGTGTATCATGGACGAGCCAGACGGTGGAGAAATGGCCCCAGCTGAGGGAAGAATGAGGGACGAACAAAAGAAAAATAATGAAGAGACATACCCAAGCTTTCTGACTATGAGGTAGCGACCGTCCTTGAAGAGGTCGTTGACCCTGACGGGCAGATAGCCACCGGCATTGTAATCTGCTGGGGCTTCCTCCTCCTTCGAAACATTGTCTTGGACGGGGACAATCTTTGGGCCTGACGAAGTAACGACGTACTGATATTTAGCGCACGGTTCCTTTGGCGCCATAAAAAAAAAAAGAGGAGGGAAGGAGGAGGAGGAGAGGAAGGCGCGTGTCGTAAGCGGGTATCCGAACACGGACCCGGCTCGGAGCGGGACTGCGGTTATCAAAGTATGCGCATATATTTGGCGCTCGACTCGTCACCGTCGACATGTCCGTCTCAACGAACTTCATCGGCGCCGTCAAGGACGACTGGCGGCTGTTTAGGTGCATTTCGTGTTCTCGTCTTCTTCCAAACACTCATCTTCGTCGCTCGCTAGCGACTGTCCCGACGACTACACCATCAATTCCCCCATCGGATTCGGCGCGTCTTCTGTAGTATACGCCGCTGTCTACAACCCTCCTCCCCCGGACCCACCATGTCCATACCCATGCGCGCTCAAGGTCCTTGATCTCGACTCTTTACCACCCCATTCTCTCGCTCTCCTCCAGCGCGAGACACAGCTCATGTCCCTTTCAAAGCACCCGAACGTTCTTCGCGTACGAGGCAGTTGGATCAACGGTCATAGGCTCTACATCGCCCTCCGTCTCATGAACAAGGGCAGCGCCGCAGACATCATGAACTACGCTTGGCCTGGTGGCATGGAGGAGGAGGTAGTAAAGTGCATCCTCAAGCAGGCGCTGGAAGGCATCAAGTTAGCCTTTCCATTGTGTTCTCCCTAGTTCTGACAGTCCCCAAATCCAGCTACCTCCACATAAACGGATTCATTCATCGCGACATAAAAGCTGCAAATCTGCTTGTCGACGACGATGGCACTGTCCTAGCAGGTGACCTCGGCGTTGCTGCTCCCCTTGTAGACGACAGTGAACCGCCCGTCCCCCATCCGTCTCCCACCTCAAACGTTAAATTCGACCTCCCACATCATCCCAAATTTTCGGACAACGGGGCCCTCTTTCCTCGCCCACGGCTTGGAAAGCGCCGATCTTTCGTTGGCACCGTGCGTCTTCATTTTAGACCATCCAACCAGAACCGCACACTCACCCCCAATTGATAGCCATGTTGGATGGCGCCAGAAATCATCCAGGGAAAACGTTACGATGCCAAAGCTGATATTTGGTCATTCGGCATCACCGCCATAGAACTCGCCCACGGCCGTCCTCCCCAATCGCGTGAAAGTGCACACGCCATCCTTGTACAAACGTCCGTTTCCACATCATCGTCTGATCCGCTCACTCCTGCTTATCGATTTGTATCTTCCCACCAGCGTTCAGGGGAAATCTCCGACCCTGGATCGGGAAGGGGGCGTGCACCGGTATTCCCGTGCGTTTAAGGAAATCGTTGACGCCTGTCTCGCCAAAGATCCATCGAAACGGCGAGTAGATCTCATCTAGCTGTTTGCATATAATTCACTCCTTTGCATGCACACAGCCCTACAGCAGCCGAACTTTTGCAGACTCCGTTCTTCAAGAGCGCAAAGAGGAAGTCGTATCTCGTTGGGACAATACTGGATGGGCTTCCCCCACTCACCATGCGTCAAGAACGGCGTCGCCGTCCAGAGAGCCTTGCGTTGCAGCGAACCATAGACTCCTGGGATTTTAGTTCAACACCCATCAACTCTCAACCGCCCTCTCTCATTGGATCCAGCTCAAGGTTTGCGCAAAAGACCCGGCCTCTGAGCGTCGCCTCTGAGAGCGATCACGAGGACGAACCAGAAACTGGCAACCGTTTATCCGAGGACAACGATAAGGAATCCCCGCAACAAGCTTCTGTAGAACCCGGAGGGTCGACTTCAGTACCGAAGTCAGAAGCTGTGTCACCACCTAGCCCGACAGCCCCAATCCCAATCGCTCGCCACACTAGTGGGACCAGACAGCAACAGCGACCAGCGTCGTCGCAGTCTTCGACCGCAGCACCTTCAGCTTCCTCTTCGGCACCTCCAAGCCTTTGGAATAAACTAGTTCGGAGACCTTCTCGCAATATGCTAGCTGACGAGGGGCGTTCTAGAGGCAATAGTGTATCGCGCTTCCTTGGCAAACGCCTTTCCTCTTCGTTCATCCAGCCTACAGCTTTTACACCTTCGTAGTCCTCGTAGTTTTACTTTTTCTTCCTTTTCCCCCTTTCCTTCGTTTACATGCGTTTGCATTCGTTCTCCGTTGTGTTGTTATCGCTGTACATTATTCGAGTAGCGCCTAGTTTGCCATGTTACGATATAATATCTTGTTTATCGATGTCGACTAGTAACGGCGGTAGTCACGGTGTCACCCAAAGTGTCTAATTGCGTTTATCCGTGAATTACAGGAGTTGTAATGGTAGTCCTAGCCAGCCTTCACCCAATGACGACCTTGCCATCAGCTTCGTTGAACTCGTAGGGTGGAATCTCTAAATTAAGCTGCAAGAGATGGAAGTTTTAATCATAGAAATCGACCCGGAAATAGTTGTGCTCACCGGTGCTGGACCCTTGCGCGCGCGACCGGCTGTCGGAACCGCGTTAGGAGTAGGCATCGCTAGGAATAGATACAACGTACAAATGTCATAATGCGAGCCGTGGCAAGGACAAAACCAGCCTCCGTAATCGCCAGCCTCACCGATCGGGACACAACCGAGATGGGTGCAAACGCCGAGCATGACGAGCCACTCGGGCTTCTTCGTCCGCTCCTCGTCGCTCTGAGGGTCCCTGAAGGACTTCCAGTTGGTGGTCCTTGCCTCTTGAATTTCTTCTGCGGTGCGATGACGAATGAAGACGGGCTTGCCGCGCCATTTGATGATGACGTTTTTGCCCTCCGGGATGCTCGCGAGTTCGACCTCCGTCTTTGCGAGCGCAAGAACGTCGGCGGAGGCGGCCATGGTCTCCAGAAAGCCAGTGATGGCCGACTTGGCGACAGAGGCGGAGAGGACGCCGAGAGAGCCGACCATAAAGTACGACATGGCGCGGTTGGCGTCAGGCGACTTGGCACGGTACGCGGAGAAGTCGGGGACCTCGGGGGTATCCTTTGCAACAGCAGAGGTATGAAGGAGACGAGGCTGGTAAAAGGTCGTTGTAGACGGTGCTTTTTTCGTGAATTAGAATGGGTAGATATGATTGCTCTCTAGGAATGCTTACCGACGTAGGTTCTAGAGACGAGGCCCAAAGAAGTCGTCTTTACACTGCCAGCGAAGGTCCTCGGCGCGTCTGAGCGAGGAGCAGGGCCATGTCCGTGAGCATGCGGGTCCGCAGGGGCACGGGCGGCGAGGTTGAGTGCGGGTGCGTGGGGGATGCCGGTGGGGAGGGCGCAGACGGTGGGGGGGAGGTTCACTGATTTTCTAACGGCTCGGAAGGAGGCCATCCCTGGCTTTGTCGTTGGGTGTGGTTGTCGGACAACTATGTAGCAACGTTTTCATTCATCCCGCATATTTCCGAACTACAGTACAGCCACACAGTCAAATACCGAGATCAACTACCATTCGTCTATCCCAGGTACCTTGTACCCGTACCACCTATCGCCCCAGCTTTCCCGCATGAACTTGAAGGTGATCCACATGATCCACTTTTTCATCATATATCCGAACGCACTGTGGTCCCTCCGCTCGCTACTGCGGCGGTTTGCCTCATCCGAGATCTCGTTGACCCGACCCTCTCGATCCGTCTGAAATTTGGCCAGCATCGATGTCCAGTCCCATTCGTTAGGCCCAGAAACAGAGGATGGAGTATTCTCAATCTGTCTCCGCACAAGGTATGCAAGATAAGCGGCATCTTCCAGCGCTTGCGATGCACCTTGTCCAGAGTGCGGCGACATAGCTAGTATGGAGATAAGCTTGAATATTGATACCAGCACAATTCGAGAGAGAATCCAACTTACCGTGAGCGGCATCGCCGATGAGCACGGTGCGTCGACTGTGCCATTTTTCCAGCTTCTGAACCCCAAATAATGGCCAGACGAGGAGCTCGTTCTCGTTAGCTGCTGCCGCACCAATGAGCTGGGGAACTGGGAATGCCCAGTCCGAGTATCGCTCTCGTATCTGTGACCATTGAGCCCGAGTTTTCGGATACGTAGAAAGAATTTTATTCACCTCGAGTAGGGCCTGCTTCTTGGGCAGTTTCCGTTCCTTGCGAGCCGGCTCCGGTACCTCGTGCGTTGTCCACCTGGATTTGTAATGAACGAACGTGTGCACGTTGCATTCCGGCATTGATCTTGGTCTCACTTACCATGCTACCCTCTTCTTTTCCTTGTCAAAAAGCGTCATCCCGACGAGCCCCCGTTGCCCGTGCATCAGGACACACGGCTGCTCCGCGGTAAACAGGTCCGATAAACCTGGTACGTCATCGATATCGACGAGTATGCTTATTCCAAGTAAACCCGTGTATTCTGGATTATATACGGAGAGTCCAAGGCTCTTGTACATGCTTTGAAAGAAGTAGTTAGACAGCTGATCATATCGGAACAGTGACCGAGGCTCGGCATTACCTTGGTCGGACCGCACTCCATATCCCGTCTGCTCCTACCAAAAGGTCGACCTTCTTTTCGTCCGCGTTGCCATTCTGTGCCCAACGCACGAGTACGCCGTCGTCGAACTCTTCGATAGACTGTACCTGGGCGTTCCACCTGACGTCAATTCGTCTCTTCTGCACTTCGTCCAACAAGACGTCATGAATGTCCGATCGTAAAATCATGGTAGATCCAGAGCCATAGCGTTTCTCGGACCCATTAGGCACGTTGCCGAGGAGTCCACCGGCCGAATCGTTGATCGTCATGGAGGGTATCGGGACTCCGTTTTCCCGCTGGAGAAGCGTGTGAGCGAGGTTGAGTCCCTTCATGACATTTATTCCATTCGGGGCGAGCATCAAGATGCCACCTTCGGCGGTCGAAGGTCGACCGGGGCGGCTCTCGAGAACAATGATGTCCGCGTCGAAGCGTGATAGGAATAGAGCTATTGCCGCCTACACAGTTTCGTTTGGTTGGGTCAGCATAAGTGATGCGGCGGCAAACGGAAAGTGGGAATATGGACTTGCCCCTGCTACTCCACACCCAGCCACGATGATCTCAGGTTTATGCGCACACATTATGTAGTGTGAAGAAGAATAACCTAGCACTTGCTAGAGCCTCACCCAAGACCTGACTTTATATCTGAACGAGACTCGATGTCTCCTGACGACCACCCTTGAACCCACTCGATAAAGGTTGACATGTAGCCGCTTGAACGCGTGTGTGGCCGCCGCTGTGTGCCGGACACCCACGTCACGTCGTCACTAGATCAACTTTGCCGGCCGATGCCTGTGATATACTCCTCCACAATTCATTCACCTAAGTAATATATACATATATCTAGATACTACCGTGACAAAGCCATAATATGTACCCATTGTTGAGATAGAAAAATTGGTGCGATTATCTGGACATGCACAGCCACACAGTGCACAGCCAGACCGACTCAGCTGTGGCCACGACCAACTTGCTGTATCCTTTCGCACTTCGAGTAACTGATCAGTGCTGTTTTCAGATCTATCAATGGCTTATTTGTAAATGTTTCTCCAGGCATGAAAACACCCGCTGCTGGGGATACTTTGGGGACACCACAAACCCTTGCTGTTTTGCCCATTTCCTGACGATACTAGGATCTGTCGCACGCGTTAAGACCAACGCCGTGAAAAAGCGCAGCACAACCTACAGTCTGTGATGACGCCATCCACCCCAAGTCGGGTCAATTCCTCCATTTGGTTGAGAACCAGATCGTCCAACTGTTCACGGAAGAGCAGCAGGGGTTAGCGGGAACCTGGGAACGCAAGATGGACGTTTAGCAACTGACATTCCACACCTTGACGCTCATGCCGAGCGCGTGAGCTTCGCGGACCATGGCCAGAGACGTGAAGTTGCGATCCCCTTCCCATATTACGCGCGGGGGGATAGAGCAATCACCACATGGGGAGAGTTCGTTCGCACCAATAGATCGTGCAGCTTGAGCTATCTTTTCACCGGGGGATGGGCCGGGGAAGTCCTCGATGTTTATACCACCGAGCCATAGGTTGGTGCTGTTGAAAGCCGTTTCGCTGTTCAAGATTAGCAAACCGAAAGGAAATCAATCTCATGGGTGTGCTTACTCGTAGATCGGAGCCAATATCCTGATGAGAGGATCAAGTTCCTGTTTGCATTCCATCGTCCATGGCCCCATCAGTCCGAGAAAAACAGTCCTCACCTTCATAGCGATCAAAGTTCTCCAATCGAAACTTTGGTACTAAGACCCAGCGTCAGGACACACGTTACTTCGGGGTGACGCAATTTACCGTGATCGATTTATAGTAAGGACTAGCAGAGAAGATCGCATGTTGCTTCTGTACGAAATCTTGAACACCGGCAGTACGCTCAGGATACTCGGGTTCGATCTTGGATTCTATATTCCACAACATTCGATGCGAGGGATCGGCGCACTCCACAAAATCAAATACTTCCTGAAGTGTTGGTATGCGAGCACCGGGGTAAAGAAGTTGGTACGCTTTGGCAGAGGTTACAATCACGATACACGGGCAACCGTAGAGGACCCATACGAAAATCGGGCTGTCTCTTCGATCCACAGTCAACGGTCCTTATCTGGGCTAACGTCAAGTTCACGATGTATTTGCCGACGTATGGGAACACGGGGTCGTCGGGGAACTTGAAGACGTCGGTGAGAAAGATGAAATACACAACCGCCCTGCAACTCACGACAGGACGTGTATCTGTGCATTTGTCCGTCGCTATCTGGGTGTCATGCCACACGATAACCTCACCATCCTGTGGAGTTGAGACGCTAGAAAAACAGATGCGAGAGCTTTGGCACTGACCGACGTGATGCCGTTGTCGAGCTCCAGAGTCGTTGCGCCGTCAATCAACCCCCTGCTCTCAGAATATACGATTGATCGATACAGGCATCTCAAATGCGAGCATACCATGCAAAGCACGGCAAGGTACTTTCGACCGTACTACCTCTACCACCTCGATGGGCCTATCGGGGCAGATCTTGTGAAACAGACATTGATTAGCAAATGAGAAGGATGCACACCTGTATATCGTAAGGTCTGTTGTTCGGTACAAGTGTCTCCTGTGCAGGTGAAGCTAGCACAAGAAGGGATTCTAGGAAAACGAATGTTAGGGATGCGAGAGCAGGCATGGGAATGGCTGAGCGCTGTGGTTGCAAGTGGGAAAGCCCGGAGCCCACGCGCATAAAAATGCGGCCCGTGTGAGGTCAGGGTACCGCCTCCTTGGTATGAATGATTTCATTGGGCCGCTGAAATCAACCACGTTGAAGACGAACGTTCTTCGCCGTCGTTATGACATAAATTTATTGTGATTGGCTGTGAACATCGCCTCCGTGTGAGTCCAAGTCGAACGTGCACACGAAAAGGCGCATCGTGGCTGGATTTATAAATTACGTGTTCAAATCATGCTGTGATCCACAATCATCAAAACGATCTCGAGTAACGAGTTGCTCGCGTTGGTCGAAGGCCCTGTACATTCAAAGGAACAGAGCACGTCTAGGTAGCACGGACGACACTGACCGGTCGGTAAACAGACACGCATTAAAGCCACGAGGGAACTTTGTTGCTCAGTATGACAGGTTTCTTGGAGGAAACTTTACGCGAAGCTCCGAATAGCACACCCATAGGTGCGAGTCTACAAACTGTAACGGAGTGGATAAACTTAGCGATGATCATGATCGTTTGGCGTGGTAGAGGCGTCTGTGTCGACATTTGCCAACCCGAGGTTCTTGAAATCATCGCGCTCCATGAGTCCTCTGCAGCGATAGGCAAGGCGTCTAGATGAATAGGGAAGAAGGCAGAGGGCTCACTTGGACATTCGACACTCGAGATATTGTTTGCTGAACGGCCTACAAGGTGTGGAGGTACTGGAATTGGTCTTGAGGCAGGCCATGTACTGCAACATTTTATCTCTGCATTCACCTATTGCAAGGTCAATACGATTCGAAGGGACGGAAGACGATTTTACCGTCGTGGTCGAGAGGAAATGAGCCCCGTTCTGGGGGGGTAGTTTGAAACCCGACGTTGATGGATGGTGGACGTCCAAATGACATTGTCAGTACGTGGGAAATGACGATGCGACGGTGTTCTCAAGCTTTTCAGACGAGAACAATCACCTTGACTGAACGTGTACAAAATCGGGCAACGTCTTCTACATCAAAAAGTCATGATAATGGACCCTTTAATTCTTCTTATCGTTTCTCTTTCCCCTCCTTTCTGTCGTGGACTCCGGTGAGCGCATAATGGTCGTCAGGTTGGTCTTCGTGAGGCCGATATCCGGGCGTAGGTGCTTGGGATGCAAAGTTCAACCCACCAAGATTTCGACCTTTGAGGAGGACGATCTCTTTCAGCCACGCATTCTCACGTCGGAGATCAGTTGCTTCTCTTTCGAGTTCTTCCGTCCTTCCGACCAAATCTGCGACTGAACGCTCAAGGTTGAGGGTCTTCTGCTTCTTCTTTATCCTGAATCGTGCTGCGGATGCCCATTCTGGTTACGGCAAACGGGACGTCTCAGAAGCGCAAGCACTTACCGGAAGCAACCGTGTTCCTGCGCCGCTTATCTTCCGTGACAGAGACCGCGTCGTCTTGTTCCTGTGCGGGAGACATGGTGGTGGGAGAGGTAAGCTGGGAAGAGCCAGTGGACTGTGCTGCAGTGAGGGGAGGGAGCAGTGTTGACAGGTCTCTCGGGTGAAACGATGCCTGGCCCGCGAGGGGGGGGGCTTGGGCAAGGAAAGCCGCGTCAGGCTGCCAGGGGTAACCATAATCCGGCAATGGGACGGAAGGTGCTGGAAGGGCGTTCAGAGGATATGGATTAGGTACTGAACGCTGGAGGGAGAGGAGGGCATGAACAAGATAATGGTATGTTTCTGGGGGGAGTTGCGAGAGACCAGGGTGGAGGTGAGGATGCGGGGAAGACTGGTGCGGATGTGTGAGCACGGTAAGGACAGGCAGAGGATAACTGGGCGTACCGGACGGGGTGGGGAAGAGGACATGACAGCCAAGTTGGATGCCCTCGGCCATTCCGGATTGACTTGGTCAAGTTCTTTCGCAATCCATCCTCATAATGACGGAAATCGTTATGTAATCGAGGCAGTTATCACACACGTCATTACATTCATCATGTCAATGGCAAGTATTCCACCGTCGCGATGTTTCTGTCCGATTAATACGTCCAACAGCTCATCAGAATCAGGTCAAAGGACGGAAATTTTCGTATCCAACTCTCTCCATCCGATGACATTCGTATTCTCGTCGACAAGGCGTGTTTCATCCTTCTTTCCCCTTCTCCAGCTCACCCCCTCCCTTCTCTAGGTCATCGAGACCGCCAGCAAAAACATAGACCCCGCATCGATCACCATTTCAAATCAGCCTCGCGGAAACGAGACCCTCGTCGCGCGTCTCGCTGGCCGCAGTCTGCAGACCCTCGGGCTCAAGTACGTCTCGTCTCCATCTCTCCTCGCTTCCTACTCACGATCGCCCCAGGCATGGCGATCTCGTCTTCGTCAGCTATCAGGACCGCTCCACCACCGCTCATTCGGATCCCTTGTCTCCCGAACAAAACGGTCAACCCCCGAACAAAGTCAACATGTCGGACAACGTGCAAGAGGATCCCGTCGACTCCTATTGGAGATCAAAGGATGGGAAAATTCCCCGCACTCGTGATTCGCGCTTCTGTAAACACGCGTCCAACGGCATGTGTGACTATTGCATGCCCCTCGAACCATATGACGCCGCCTACCAAGCTGAGCACAGCATAAAGCATCTCTCGTACCATGCTTATCTCCGAAAGCTCTCTCCAAAGTCATCTTCACCTGCCGCACAAGCCCTTCCCCCGCTTTCCCCTACATCCTACAAAGTCAAGGTGCCCTGTCCGACGGGCAATCACCCGTCCTGGCCAACAGGGATATGTACCGCATGCCAACCCTCTGCCATCACTCTCCAGTCTCAACCATTCAGAATGGTAGACCATTTGGAATTTGCTACCCAGTCCATCGTCGAACGCTTCCTGCAAGCCTGGAGATCGACAGGTCTTCAGCGCTTCGGTTGGCTCATTGGTCGTTACGAGCCTTACAACGAGGTCCCGATGGGCATCAAGGCCGTTGTAGAGGCCATCTATGAACCCCCTCAGGAGGGCGAGCTCGACGGTCTGACTTTGGGTATACCATGGGAAGACGAGCGTCGCATCAGGGAGCTCTCTAAATCAGCATCAGCGCCTTTGTCCATCGTTGGCTATATTTTCACCGATCTTGACCCGACTCCGGACGACCGAACCAAAAATGTCTACAAACGACACGCCCGATCATTCTTCGTTTCTTCCCTGGAAGTCATATTTTCCGCCACAATTCAAAATGCGAATCCCACTCCATCTCGATCCTCCTCGAGCGGTGCCTTTGGCTCACGCATGGTCACTGCCATCCTTACAGCCACAGAGGACGGCCAAGTCGACATCTCCGCTTACCAAATGTCAGAGCAAGCCTGCGCCATGGTCGCGGCGGATATGATCGAAGCCAGTGTAGATCCAGGCATCGTTCGAGTAAAGGAAGAAGATCGTACCCAAGATTCTGCGCGTTACGTTCCTGACGTGTTCTATCGGTACAAGAATGAGTATGGTCTGGAGGTTAAGAAGAGCGCGAAACCCTGTTTCCCTGTCGAGTATCTTCTCGTCAATGTATGCTTTGACTCTCTACTGTGCTATCTTAGGACTCATGACGTGTTCGACAGGTCACCCATGGCTTTCCCCAAACACCAAACCCAATGCTTCAATCCACCGAGTTCGCCATTGAAAACCGCCCCGGACTAGAAGACCAACGAGTAGAGAACGTCCTCCGTTCCCTCAACAGCCTAGGAACCCCATCCCTGGATGACATGTCCGACAAGACGAAACGTCTCGAGACTGCGAAATGGCTCAGCGATTGGCACCTGATTGCATTCCTCGAGACCACGCAGCTAGTGTCCCCAGTATGACTCTTAATCTTCACGTAACCACTGGCTCACATCCGACACAACCTATTTAGGACGACGTGAAGGTCTTCATGCGGGCAGCTACTTCGCCTCGACTACTGGAAGATCCCTCTGTGCTCGATGTCGTCGTGAAGACTGACGGATGGCAGACTCTCACAACGTTTGCCCGTGAAAGTGCTCGTGAGTTTCTCTTGGACAGTTTCACGCTATTTCTTGCTTACGATGAATTTCCCGACAGCCGCTCGTCCAACATCATCGGCGCCGACAGACTCGGGACCTGCGCATGACGAAATTCCGCAAGATATCTTTGACCAGATTGCTGCGGAAGAGGCAGCTGTTCAAAATCAAAGAGGAGCTAGCAATCCCCGAGTTAGGATCTGTCCTCATTGTACTTTTGAAAACGAGCACGGAGGACACGACTGTGAAGTGTGCGGCTTGCCCTTGGGCTGAAGCTGCACGTGCAACCATTTCCTTTTTTTTTTTTCCTTTTCTTTCGTGACACGTACCAAAAGTGATATCACCACCAGCTATCATGTTTCAAAGGAGCCGAACAGTACACGAAAGCGGACATGTCATCATTGTTACACAAAGGTACCGGAAATCCCTCGAGAGCCAGACGGTTCACATGTACGTACTTGCATAAAATAGGCAGACTAGTAAGACTAGCGCATAGGGATGTAAACGTGAATATTCCAAATAATTGAGAGAGAAAGTGGTTCCCGGTAAGGAGGGGTCCAATATTGTCTTTGAGGGAATAAACAGAAAAAAAAATGATAATGCTCATGCCAAGATCCACCACCCGGCGAACAAAAGGCCGCAGACGACGCCGACAGCACGAAGAACGATGACAACGATCAGCGCCTTGCGCACCGCAGCGTAAAAGTTGCTCAGAGCGGATCCGGACCAGTTGAGACTGTAATTCTGTCAGCCCTAACCATAGGAGACAGACAAGGGAAGACTGCTTGCCGTCGATCGTTCGAACCACCCTCAAGAAGGCTCGCCTCCCAACCACGCACGACTTCACGGTAGCGCTTACCAAACACCCTAGTATACCGTAGTGAGCAAAGCGAGGAGCACGACCGCAAGAAAAGCTCACCAGATCCAAAAGTTGACGTCCGGATACGAGAACCGGGGAAATACGCTGGCAAGGCTGGGTGCGACGGCGTCGACGCGCATACCTTCTCCACCCACGGGTTGGAATGGTAGCTGCAGCTTAGGTATGTGGTGTGGGTCAGACTGTTCGGGCACCATGTTCGCCATAAGGTCCAGTGTCATGCCCAACGAAAGACCCCAGAGCTTCAGCTGCCTGCGCTTGGACGATTTCTTTCGCTTCTCTGGGACCACTTTGTCGGATATTATACCCTTTTCGAGAACATCCTGGGTCAACACAGTGTATGAAGCGCTAATTGGCAAGGGAGGGGATCCGGCAGAAGGCGGTTGTTCGGAATCAGGCAGGTTGAGGAGGATAGCAGGAAAATTCATGCTCCCAATAAGGACGCGAATCAGAAGCTTAAGGATAGCAGCATGCCGTGGCGTCAGCCGCGAGGCGGCATCGACGGTTACGGTGGACCACCGTCCTGTTGAATCCACGGGATCAGCCATTCCAGGCAATACTGCACTGACAAGTGCTTCAAGTGGCATCCAATGAATGCTGGTGCCCTCAGCGGGTTCCGTCGAGAGTGGACGGGGGGTAAGCTGCAAGAAGATAAAGGGAGAAAGAATCATGAGCAAACGCTTGCCCAGCGAAGTGGTGATTTCCCGGTCATCGAGCTGTCCAATACATGTGAAGTCGCGCTCGGCGAGATCGAGACCAATTTCCTCCCATGTTTGGCGCATTGCTGAGTGTCGAAAGTTCAGAGAATGGAGGTGGGTTGAGCAAAGGAGAGACATACCTGTGTAGAGACCACCTTCGTCCCCCTCCTCCGTTCTCCCACCTGGAAAAGCGAGATGTGCTTCGGTTTTGCAGCTGTAATGTGCCGCAGCCTCGCCCGACAAACTGGTCTTCAGAGCATCGGAAACTCCTCCGTCCCTCTGCAAGAAAAGAATTTCCGGGTGAGCAGCAGGATCTTTGACCCAGTCGAGCTCGAAAAACTGAGCGAGTGTGGGAACGGGTGCATCGATGGGAAGGGGTGGGGTGGTGGGGGAAGGGACGATGCGGATGACAACGGCCACGGCAGCACGGCGAGGTTCTGCGTGAGGGTGAGACCAAGCAGAATGAGAAGATGGAGATAAACTTACGAGTCGCTGGGGATGCAATGGCGCGGGGAGGTGTCGTGCGGATACGATGCAAGGCACGCGACAAGAGTTGTATGGTCTTTTCGCGCTTTTCTGTGCGAGAATAAATGAGGAGGAGAATGAAAGAAAGAAAACAAGGCTGACCTTCGGACATTTCAGTTAAAGACTCAGTTCAAGAACGTTCTGGCTTGCGACCAATGTTGGTCACAGTGACAGGAGTTGACTGTGGCTACCGCTGCGAGGACTCCTGCCACCGGTCCCACAGGGGCTATTTTCCGACGGAAAAAAAAGCCAAGTGTTGCTATCCAACGACGGGACCCGTGGGTTGCAGCAACACGGAATGCGAGATAAAACAAGTTACACATACACATGGTCTGCGGCGAGACGTACGCCGACACGCACGGATTGGCGTTAGAGCGCTGTTACACGAACGAGCTCGCTCCTTCAAGACAGCATACTACTTGCTGTGGATAGATAAGTTGGCTAGATGGTGGAAAGTACCCAAACTTGGTGAGAAGGACACCGCCGGCCAAATGAGGCGTGGTCTCCCGACTGTAAAAGGGGGACGCTCAGTCGGACCAACTCGATATCCCGCCTCTGCCTTTCACCTCCTTCCCTTCACACGCCTCCCCGCATAAAGAGCGTCACCCTCACCCTGTCCATAGCACACACACACCCACTCGCCGACACACCCCTCCTTCGCTATCAGCGTTTAGCATGGGATTGAAATATCGCCGCTATCTCGCAGGCGAGCGCATATATGGCTGCTCAAAGTGCAAGACCCACCTCGCCAGTATCCACTCGATGATATCTCGAGTCAGTGTCTCGCGTGCCCACTTGTCTTGCATGCTCAATCTCCTACTCCCTCTAGGCATTCAATGGCCAGCATGGGCGCGCCTACCTCTTTGATGGGGTGTAAGTGCTCTATCACTGCGTTATCCCCCGACGACTCAAGACTACTGGACAGTGTCAACGTCGTGGAAGGCGAACCCAATGACCGCCAGATGACGACAGGCAACCATACCGTCCGGGATATTTACTGCGTCAAATGTGCTACCATCCTCGGATGGAAATATGTGTGTATCCATCTGTCTTTATGGCGAGCCCTCTGACGCAATTGCGATCGCAGGATCGAGCATATGAAGCTTCCCAGAAATACAAAGAGGGGAAATTTATTCTTGAACGCAATCTCCTCATCGACGTTCAATGAGCGCTGCTTACTCGCAGCCGCACTGCACTGGAGCGGACACTCCAGTCCGAATTGGGATATCAGCATTACTCAGAAGACATCACCGCGAAAGGGTCTACTCCGACAGCCCACATCCGTTTCGAATTCTCACCTCGATCTCAACTTCGTTCACCACGCATTGTGGCAGCTAATCTGCCATCTTAATTGGGTGTAATGTTGGTCAGAAGCTGCATCATGAGGCACACACAAGGCCGAGCCTCGGCTGCTCTTTCCTCGTCGCGAAACAAGATTTTCGCCAGCTGACCCCGCCCAATGTATATCATTCCGTCGACAATATCTTGCACTACCTCAGCCGGAGACTAATCCCAGGAACCTGACCATTTCATTTATTTTTTGCTCTGCCTTTTTTTCTTACATAATCATTCGTTCGCATTGCACAACTGACGCATTTTCCGAGAGCAAACAGTGTATATCCTCTATCATTGGCACACAATTACGTTGATTGAGTTGAAACAAAGCAAGACGATCCTTTTTTTATATTTCCTAGTACGGAGCTTGTACCATTATATCTGTTGAATACACTGCGCTTTGCCAGTTCGTTTCATTGTCACCAAGTTGGCTTGTTTGCGAGTATTTGGTCTGTTCCCCAACGTCGGTTTGGGTTAGTGAGTTCACAATCCCCATCCCCAGCGAATTCGATCTCGCGTATAAATATAAACTCTTCTTCAAACGTCAGCCAGTCTGCGACTTGGCGTCATAACGGTCTTTGTCTATACCCACTCTCCCGCCTCTCTCCATTCAAATGGGTTCGTGCTGGCGCTTTCACATCTCGCTACTCACTCACCTTTGATTCCAGCCACTTTTGCTATGCGTCCCCAGCTCGGTGCTGCCTCCCAATACGTCTCCTCTCCCCTCGCTGGGCCCTCTCATAACCCCGTTGCTGCCCCTCCGAGGCCACTGCCACGTCGCAATCCTCATTTTGCACAGTCTCGCCCTATTCGCCCGTTTGCCTCCATATCACAAAGCGCTTCCCTTTTGTCAACGAACCCCGTCAAGCTCATCGAGCCTCCGCAGAACTTCAAGACGACGTTCATCCTTGACTTGACACAGGGGGAGTTTAGTCGACAAGACTAACCTCACTCCCCTCGGAACTCCCCCCATGCACTATTTTGTTCTAGGGTTGCATTTCCGAACTTTCTTTTTATTCGACGTTTAGAATGCCGCCCTTGGTTGTTTAACACACACATTGAATGTTTTAATACCACCACTAGATACCAGCTTCGTGCCCCTGTCAACCCCCACTTGGCGTATTGTAATGGAAATGTTCGTGGGTCTGCCGCTCGAGTAACTTGCCCCTCCTTTTGTCTTGTCTCGGGATTGTCAAGACTGGCTTGTATGTGACATCTCACGCGGAACCGAGGTTCTTTGATAAGCAGACGAGGGAGCGTGGATTTTGTGAGCGCCCGCATTCAAACCACATTCCTTTTTGGTCTGCAGGCTTTATATCGGGTTTACGGGCGGTAGCTTCAACCTACCACTTTTGCATACACATTCCTTCTAGCGGTTCGGATGCTGCGCCCGTCTCATACATGCCTCCCACGCATGTACGTTCCTCTTCGAGTGGCGCAGCGCTTCTCGCCCACGGCCAGCTGCGACAATGTCGCGTTTCTCTTACCCTGACTAGTTGATGTCATATGTGTCTTTTTGCTCAGTTAGCTTCCAGTGACTGTGCCCTAGTTGGATCAGCGGTGTCGTCGGCATCGTGGACCTCCTGTCTTCGTCCTATGCTTGTTTGCGAGCTGCCTGAAGATGATTCGCAGGTCCCACGTCGGTCTGAGTATTGCAACTCGCGACTTGTCAACCTGCTTTACGAGACAGTTGGACGGTTTGTCGTCTCAGAGTCAGACGCATCGGATGCGTGTATTCGGATCATCCAAACGGCTGGCCGTCAACTTACCGGCGATATGGCGCGTGGATCAACTCATGTAAGCAACAAGAGCGGCTTTGCGACCCCGGGAATATGGTCGTTGGCTCAGTTGAGTCGATACTCGTTACCTCGCTCGAGTTATCGACCTATCCACACGATGATCGCGGCACCGACACGTGAAGTTCAGCCCAAGGGACATACGCCTCGCTCGTGTACTCATCTCCTCACAGCTGCTGGCAGGTTTCCACAAGACAATAGATGATGCCGGTACATGTGAACGCTTGAGTACGGAATCGTCATTATGCGCGACAGAACAAACTCAATTCCACCAATCGAGAAATTTACTTTTTTTTTGGCGGCCTCAGTTCCATTAAGCAACCGAAAACGAGGCAAAGGCGTGTTATAAACCTAACTTTACTGAGATTTTTGACCAATGAGCTGGGAGGGAAAACTTGCAATAATCACTTCGTTTCGTATCCACAAGTACGTGTTATTCAGACAGTTGCTATGTTTTTTTTCCCTAGGCTCTTCACATATCTGGATCCGATAATTCTTATCAGTCCCGCTTTGTTCCGGTGGCAATAAGCTCGGCAGATCTTGCAAATGATTTGGAGCGTCGCTGAAAATAAAACGTAGCTTACTTTGTATTATCTTAGATCGATAAGTCTCGAGAAATTATTCATGCTGGACTAGCCAATCTGAAGGAAAGGATTTCACTTTCCCGTGGATTCTCCGGATTTGTGAAAATGAAAGTACTGTCATGCTCATCTGCATGGCTTCCTGAAACGACGCATCTCCAAAGGAGAGTGATGTGATGTGACCACTTGCTCCAACTGCGTTTTTGTCGCACCCGCTGGATTACCCGGGGAGAAAAGACGGCAAAGTACCTGAGACGGTCTAGTGAGCCTTTTTGCCAAGTCTCGCTCCAAGTTCCCCCTTTGGGTACCTAGAAGGTTCAGGTGCTCTGCGATTTATTGCGATTTATTGCGGCGCTTTAGGTCTCGAGATGTGGCGGCCATTTTACGTGTGGAACGGACGAGCTTTGGGCTCATTCGTCTCTCAGCCACCCAGGAACGTTTGGGGGGACGTCTAAAGGAGGAGAGAGCTCCTATTTGGGTCTGCGGGTCACATCAAGGGAGATTGCGACGCGAAGCGGCTGCGGAGAGTAGATACTGGATGGAGGAACGAGCTTCCAACCCAACGTAGCATGCGCAAGCTCGCTGCGGGCACTTTGATGACCAAAACATCAATATTCCGTCCGCGGAGCTAGGGTATACAATACGGTGCTTTCCTGATCACCGGAGGCCTATCAGGATATTGCTCATGAACTCGAGAGGTAGACTACATCTGCGCTATAGGCCATTACGTCCCACGTCTTCCACGGGCATAGAGAGCTCACGGACAGGAAGTGGAGTGGAGCGCGATGGACGGCGATTGCCGAGGGAGGAGGTTGTGTGGGACGCGAGAGGGACTGCAAGGAACGGCGTGTGCGATGGATGTGGTGCATTGCTCTTAGCAGGCACGCGAATGCGGGGGTGAAGAGGTGTGGGCCCAACGAGGGACAGGGGAATCAGAACGAGGAGGGGGTGGAGTGGGCACTGGATTATGAGGAAATTTTAATGTTTTCGGGTATGTTTCCTAATTTGGGATAAATTAGGAGGAAAAGGGGAGAATTGAGAGCGCTCTTGCAGTGCCGCTGCAGAATAGAAATACGACGCTTCCGAGGAGCAGCAAGACTTTCCATCAACGCCGTCTTTTTTTTTCTCTCCCGCATCTTCACTGCACGTTCCTGCTCTGCACTGGGCCGTTCCTCGTGCCTTCATTTTTTACGACCTTGCACGATCTTGCACGACTTATCTCTCTCTCCCTTTCCTCTCCCCTTTCTTTGCTCCCCCGAGACCCCCATTTCACAGCTTTTGAACAAATCGAGGTCCGCATCTCCATCTTCATCGCTCCATGTCACTCATCTCCGCCCAGTCTCCTACTCCCCCACACGCCATTTTCTCAATCTTGCAACATCTTCTTTTCTCCCCTGTCAAGATCACACTTCCGTTGACGAGCAATGGACAGTTGGCGAGTAGCCGTCTTGGGTGATGGTGGTGTCGGCAAAACCGCGTTGGCCGTACAAGTGAGCTCCTCCCCCGCGTCATACAGCATCTACTGATCACACCTCAGTTCACCCTAAATTGCTTCGTCGGTAAGTCAACACACCCGATAAGTCCTACCTAACCCATCCGCTCACTACTTCATCACAGAGGTATGATTCCAGTCTATCTATGTATCAACTTGTTGATGCCCCTCCCCCCAGACCTATGACCCGACGATAGAAGACGCCTATAGGAAGCAGCTCATCGTAGACAACAAGATGTGTTTTGTAGAAGTCATTGACACTGCCGGTCAAGGTGCGCCGTCCGTCCTAGCTGAAACACCTTATCTCATCAATTCGTCAGAGGAGTACGCCACTCTCAGAGACCAATGGGTACGGTCAGTATCTCGAATCAACCTCCATTGACTGCTACTCAACTTCTGTTAGTGAGGGTCAAGGATTCATACTGGTGTACTCTATCGCTTCTCGTTCAACATTTGAACGTCTTGAGGTCTTCCGACAATCGATGCTTAAAGTCAAGCGCCAAAAACCAATTTTCATGTTGGTGGGCAACAAGTGCGACAAGACTTATGAGCGCGAGGTATCGCGCGAGGAGGGCATTGCGCTCGCGCGAACGTTCGGATGTGAATTCATGGAGACATCGGCCAGGACTGCGTACAACGTGGAGCTTCTTTTCACGAATCTCGTTCGTGCGCTACGACAGACGAAACGATTGGAGAATGCTGGGTCGAATGGCAAACCGGATAAGCCTCCCAAGGACCCGAAGAAGAAGTGTGTAGTGATGTGACGGATATTCTCTAGGGTTTTTTCGGTATTTAGATTTCAGTTCCTTTACCTCTCCGATGATACCTCCATCACCTTTTGCTCTTCATGACTCCACTCGCTTTGGCATGCATCCCTTTCTTTTCTTCTTTTCCATTCTCTATCTTTCCCTACTTTTTCTGTTTTTCCTTTCGATTTCCAGGCTGATGTTCTAACCACGTCAACATCATTTCGTCGTCTCACGCTGTGTCATACGTGATTTAGGTCTACGATGTATTTTGCAACGCATGGAAACTCTCGTCTACTCATTCAGACTCTACTTTCTGTCCTCCTTACCTTTGGTGTGACTCGTGATGTGGGCTTGCTGCGGTTATCAAGTAGCCACGTCGTGTCCACGTTGAACTTTTCGGGCCCTGGGTTATAAAGATGGACAATTCCCCTTGTGTTATCTCCAATACTCGTCATGCTCGATGACCTTGACTTTCATGTGCCACAAGCACCAGACTTTCGGGTCCGATCGATCCCTGACAAGGAAGATTTCGAGGTGCACAAGAGTGCACTCCGAACGTCCGAAGTCTTCCGTTCGCCGATCTCGACTCCTGCGTCTTCTCGGAAACTCACGACATGGTATCACAGGGAATATGTTCTTGTGCTGCGATCAGGACTATGGCCTCGTCAACGATCACGAGGCTCAAGACGCCTCCGAAGTCTTGGAGCTGGACGAATCCGCTGCGACCCTGCGTCTGTTGCTCAGACTATTACACTTTCCGCCGCCTCCGCCCTCCCTCTGTCCGTCCGCGCGCGGGGCACGTCAGATGGGGAAATCGGCCTCTCCCTACCGGGGACCTCTCATCCCGTTCCCACTGCTCCCGGACATTCTCCGACTGGCCGATAAGTACGACCTTTCGGAACCTCTCCGACGTGCCGTGCACTCCCACCTCTTCGCCAACGCCTCGGTCCACCCCCTTGAGGTCTACGGCTTCGCCACGGGCAGCCGTCTTGATGACGTGGCAGCCGAAGCGAGTGTGTACCTCCTACACCCGCCGCTGTCCGTTTATTCCAAGGGCCAGATCGCGCTCATCCCCTCTGTTGCTGCATACCACGATCTCGTCCGGCTGCACGATTACAGGGTACAGCAACTGAAATCGATTCTTTTACGGGAGGATATCTTCCCGTTTGGATACGGCGCGTGTGTTGCCCACAAGGAGGACACGACGCGAGCGTGGAACGAATCTCGCATGTTGCTGGCCACCCAGCTTGAAGCAGGTACGATGTCGGGCCGAGGCCACCGGTTGGGTGGAAGATATCGCTCATGTCTGTTCGCATAGCCACCGACCTGGCCGCCGAAATGAGTGTACTCTTGAAACAGTTTGAATCCTGCAGAATATGTCACAAGGCGGGCTCAGCAGCCATCGAGATGCTCGGGGTAAAGTGTTCATTGTCACCGTAGACGGAAAAAGTCTGCTCACGATCCATCTAGTACAAATGCAATCGGATTCCAAGAACCATAGATTATCTGCCACCACAACACGAGGGTAACTAGGGGTTGACGGATATATGCTGGAGCGGAGTGCTTAAAGCCCCCGTGTTCCCTACTTGTAGCATATGCCTCGTAGCGTTACTTGTTGCGCCAGAGGAGCGTCCTGAGGTCTCTCCAAACCTCCGAGTCGCGGTATAAGTAGGTCATGGAGTTGAACATGCCAGGTTGGATGCTTTCGCCCCGATTCTTGAACAACCACATGACGGCACCCCACGCTAGCGCCGCGAAGACCGAGAAGTAACGAGGGTCTGGTGGAACGGGACGGGTCAAGGTGGATCCTGTCGGTGAAGGCATCCTTGAAGAGTCTGCGCGGGGCAAGAATGCGGCGACCACTCTCGAGACCACGTAGAGCACAATCTTTGACAAAAAACTAAGCACAAGGAAAACATGGACTGCGTTGGCACCGAGACACACCTGCTCGTTCACTGCGTTCCTATCCCCGAACACGACATAACCCCCAATCAATCCAGCGATGAACGTGTCTGTGCTGCGCTCCTTCCCTCCGTTCGCTTTCCTCTGGAGCAAGAGCAACAGTTTGTACAGCGAGACGAATTTTGCTAGATTGAGGGCGTGCTGCTTCGTCGCCTGGTATATCACGCGACACCGAGCCTTCCAGCTAAACTCGGGGGAGTCAGCGAACCGTTGGCGTCACCGCGCTCACGTCGTCACGTACTCTCCACGTCCGAAAAGTATAGCCATTATAAGGGCGTGAGGGAACCTGACTTTGACGCCATAAACGAACCCGTTCCTTGCACCCTTGAGGATCGCAAGGTAATCGTGAAGAGCAGGGTTGAGCAACAAAGCTTCGAGACTGGACATGACGAGCAAACGGGACAAGTTCCTCAGTCCGTGTCACGTCACCTTTTCGGGGAACCGGAACTTCAAGTTATCAATCACATGGGATGAGACGCGCGTCCAATCACGGGAATCGCGCGTCAACGTCCTCGTCGACACAACAAAATCTCTTATTCTTTTGCACTCGTTTACAACAGAACACTGCAACTAGCTTGTACATTGTAAAAAATAGTCCTCGTGTACGCAATCGATGATCTGGTATGAAAACTGGAAGGTCATGTGTTAAAGTAGTCATCTTTGAAGCTAAACAGAGCGAGTGGTGACCACTCAAGCTACAGCACCATCAGTATGAGATTGCAGGATGAAAAAGAGAGACTTACACCATCTTTATCAAGAGGTATAGCATCCTCGGAGGTAGCTCTAATGACTACAAATCTTCTATAGCTCTCCATGAATGCTGGTTGAATCTGGGCATTCAAGAGATCTTTAGAGATTTCATTGTTTGTAAAGGCAACAAGCTGTTCAGTTGTCATGGATGAGGTTGGAGGATGGCTCCTGAAGACTTCAAGGGAGGCTTCCAGTTCATCTCTACTAGACCTAGAATGGAACATCTGAGAGACCCATGCCAGCTGGTTACACTTCTCAGGCATCCTCATTGCAGAAATTGATCCAAGATCAATCAAGTCCAAGATAGAATCTAAGCATGTTTCACTGTGCAGTGCTAAGCATTGGATGCACATGTTAGGAGGCAGAGAAGTTCAGACTCACCTGGGTAAGTTTGGGTCTCCATTATTGTACAATATGTGACACACAGCTAACACCTCAGGAATGATATAGCAGTTCCAAAGTGGATGCTCTATGATCTGGGATATTAGTTGGTAACAACCTACTAGATCTTCTGCAAGTGCAGAAGAAGTGAAGGTTACAATACCCCCTAAACAGAATTTCAGACATGACGGTGAGATAAATAAGCATCTCATACCTAAAGGATAAATCTCCTGAAGTTTCCAATTTTCATGGGTTGTGCTAGGAGAATAGCCATATGTCCAAAATTGAATTTCAGGCAAGTTGGCCCTCTTTGTGACAAAGGTTGGCATGGTATGCAGGATATCCAGATGTTTATTGGATATAAAGACAATTCGAATATCCTCTTCAATCTTGCCTGGTACAGCTTTAGTTGATTTGAGGACATGCTGGAGCATAGCAGTGTCTAGCTCCAAAGATGACTGGTCAGGTAAAGGCCAGATGCAATATGTTCTGCTTGTGGTGGAGTTCTGGATAAAGTCTAGCAATGTCTTTGAAAAACCCAGCAGAGTCATTGCTTGATGCAACATGGCTTGTTGGGAAAGCTCATTGGATGGTGATGCATCTTCTAGATTGGCCAAGAACTCTGATATGGTCTTAATAGATCTCCATCCAGCAATAGAGGTAGATGACACCAGAAATGGCAACATCACAGCAAGAAGGGGAGTTCCAGACAGTTGTGCTGGGACATTTAGAACTGTGGTCAAACCCTTTTGTGCTCCAGGGAAGATGATAAGAACTGCTGCTTCACTACCATCAAGAAGAAGTGGAATTGCTGCAGCCTTTAACACAGTTAACAAGATATCAAGGAAAGGGTTGAGATAACAAACCAGTCCTTCAGTTGTCATGTGATGTTCCAAGCCCTGAATGCCCACTTCTTCACTAGAGTCATTTGACTCAACCCTACCAAAGTACTGGGGCCCTCCACAGGCTCGAAGAAGAGGGGATAGATCCCTAATTGGATGTAACTTCAAGATCTGAAGTGAGTCAAGTGATGACAACAAGAGATTGATGTGGGAGCTGTTGCTTGTGCCACTAGGGTCTGCAATGGTGACAGAGCAAAGAAGCTCTGTCTTGGCTCCAGAGGTCCTGATATACAGTTCACCACACCACTTCCACTTCTTTGGGATTCTACAAGATCAGTGTTAGGATATCATTTACAAATGCAACATACTTGGGTATAGCCAGTGGCTTCTTCAATTCTACTGTTGGTTCAGGTGCAGCAACACTTTCCCTTGGTGAATTCAATTATTTAGCCTCATACCCATAAAACAGATTTCAGTATATTAGAAAACCACTTACAATGGGGCACTGAGACTGGATGATATGGAACAATTGGTTAGAGTGAAGAAAATATAACATATGACTTACTCGGGTATGTCAATGGTCTGTAAGAATTTTTCTGCATTTATCTCTTCCCAGGATTTGGGCGGAATCGGAGCAGTAGATGTTTCAGAGCTGTTACACTTTTGTCAGATAGACACTATGTTCCTTTCTTGAACCACGCACCTGTCTATTGGCATGGTATCATCCATTGTATCATTGAAGAAATCCATAGGCTCGGGGGACGCAGTCGTCTGATTCATATCCATATCCTGAATAATGTTGGTGGTTTGAACCACGGGTGATGGGGGTGTTGCGATGGATGTGCTTAAAGTCACGGCATCCTTGTTTTGGACACTGACACTAGAAGAGACGGAAGGTTTGTTCTTCTTGAACGAGAGGGATGAAAGCGATGTCTTAGGGGCAGGTGGGAGTGGTTTAGGTCCAGGGCGAGGTGGTGGTATTCCAGCAGCAATGCGTTGCTTGGTGGAGAGCGAGCTTCCAGCTTCGACACTCTTAGTGGATATACTCAGGGATTTCACGAGGGGATTAGTCCTTTGCTCTTGATGAGTGCGTATGGCGGCAACCTTCGGTGGGGCGATAATCGACGAGCCACCAGTTACTGATGGGTTTTGTGGTTGTTTCATTGTGTCAGGAGCCTGTTTGGTGTAAGCACTTCCCGCGAACATGAGAAGTAAGAGCAACCTTGGGTAATGCCTTTAAAGGGGCTCTGGTGGCGGTCGAGCGAGATGGACCCTTTGTCTGCTTGCGTAAGCTGTCATCGACCTCAGGCTCTGACTCGGACTATGACGTGTGCAGGAATTAGTCGGGTACATGAATAAAAACAGTGAATGGAAGATGGAAGGCACGCACTTCTGTGTCAACGATGCGTGCGATTCTGTTGAGCATATTTGTAACAGGTGCCTTCGCTGAAGGTCCCTCGTCTAGACTCTGGTAGTCATCCTCGGAACTTTCTGACGGAGGCTTCCACTGTGAACTTATTTAGCTGGTAGATCTCCTGGTAAGATGGTCCTGACCTCTCCGTCCCTCTTTGTGGCTGCCTTGTCTGACTTTCGGTTCGATTGTTTGACAAATGTCTGTTCGAAGTATCGCTTCTCTTTATCTGTAAGGGGTTGAAGATTCGTTGAAAACAGTGTAATGCAACACGAACCAATCCAGTCTGGCGTAGCGGCTACCTCGTAACCGATAGGATAGTCTTCATTATCCATGCCAACATGTTTCCAGAAACTTGCGAGTAGTCGGTTGCATTGTTTCACATTATCTTGAGGTTCCCAGCTGCAAACACTGAGTGTCACGAAGGTGCGCTCTGGTGGATGATCCGCTTGCCTATCTGCGTCCGAATCGTAACCTGCCCACTGTACAATGATTGCTGAGCGAGGAGCATAGCCATAGATCGGTACTGATCACCTTCACGCGATATTCCTGGATGGTGTGATACATTGGCATCGAAAAACGTGCCTAGAATGAGAGCCACTCACCCATTCACCCTCATCATCGACGCGAGCCCTGGTGATGACCTCTGAAAATCTATTTTAGCAGTGGGATGGTCTACGTGTATGCGAGGGACTTACCAACGTGGTATACTTCTTCTTTTTCTTCCTTTTTCTTCCTACCCATGCTTTTGCAGCGAGTGTCGAACGAAATCAAGATTACAAGGAAACGCGTGACGCGTGACACAGTCCAGAACACGCGGACGCGCCCACGGCCCGTGACGCCAACCTCGGCCTCAACCAAGCACACCATATTTCTGGTATGACATCCAGGGCAAAGACCAAGCAGGAAGAGGCTCTCCAATTCCTCGACGACCTTGACAACCTCCAACCCACCGCAGGCACTCCCGCAACCTCTGTGCCCTCCCGTGCGCATACAGGCAGCCAAGGAGACCCTGCCGAAGTCCTAGCTTTCATCGATGAAATCACCCAGAAGAGTTCAGAGCCTACCCGTATAGCAGCACCGCCGGTAGATCGCCCTATCTCGCGTGCAGGAACACCCTCCCTTCGCAAGGGCACGGAGCGCGTCAGGGTGGGCATGCATCCGTCGCCATCTACGTCCTCGTTGGCCGGAAAGCCAGAGTCGGCTGCTGGCGTATCCTCCGCTGCCAAAATAGAGGGACCAGCATCCACACCTGCACCTGCGGGCTCATCAGGGGCGTGGGGATGGTCGAGCGTATGGACCAGCGCTTCCGCTGCGTATCAGCAAGCCAGAACCGTCGTTGACGAGCAAGTGAAGAACTTGCCCAAGAATGAACAAGTCAGCAAGTGGGGTGAAGGCGTCCTCGAGTATGCAAAGACTGCCCAGCTGGATAAACTCGGTGTGCAAAGACGATGGCGATTCATGAGCGCTTCCTGACCACCAACAGGCCAGGACTTCAAGAGAGTCGGATTATCCACCCTCAATGACATATTGAATGTCGTCGCTCCCCCAATTTCGGAGCACGAGGTTATCCAAGTCTGGCTTAGCCATGACATGCGTGGATATGATGGCATCGAGACCCTCGTGTATCGCTCCCTCGCACGAGTAAGTCATCTTCCCGCACCATCCATTTTCGCCACCTACCTCGTTCCGTAGATCATGGAACAAGTTGAAGGTGGCGATCTCATTGTCAACCGTGGTGAAGAGTCCAGACCCAAGGAATCCTCGGATTCTGCCCGGGAACTAAACGTTGTCGATGGCTACGAGGCTGCGTTGAAACTTGCCCAGGTAATATGTTACAACCCTGACCATTTTTCTTCTTGTTCAACATTCGTCTCCAGGCCAATCTCGACGAACTTATCAAGAATCAAACAAAGGATCCCAAGAAAAGGGAGTCGTCAATTGATAACCCAGTCGTTTACTCCACAGTCTTTCTTCGAATCCAGCCTTTCACGCGATCATATTCTCTTCCTCAGCTGGAGGCGGCACCTTCCGAAGCGCCCGACACGTATTTACAATTCATCTTGCATCTAGCCGATCCAGGGCATCAGTTAGTCCGCACTACGGTAACACAGGCAATCCCCGCGGGCTGGCTAGATATTTGGGACGAGTATGAATGGGTTGAGGACCTTGTTGCAGAGTCGCTGAGGATCGCTGTCGAGGTGCTCGGACAGGACTACCTTGCATCCAGGATGAGTTGGAATAAGAAGGACGAACGGAAGGCTGATAACGCGGTTGAAGAAACAACATGATAATGCAGATATGGTGAATTGGACATCTATGTGATAGGTAGCACACTCGCGTCTACGCATGCATTAGCCATTGTATCGATATCCAGCAAGGAGTGGCGTGGTTGTTAATATTTATTTTCATTTCTTCTGAGGTTCCTCTGGCTTTGGGGGAGGGACAGGTTTGAGCTCTGGTGGTCTGATGGGCTCGGTACCAGCCCCGACTTGCTCCCAAGGCGAGAGTGATTCAAAGTTCCTTGACAAGGAGATGATGAGCGAAACAAGTGTGTGGGGATGAAGACAAGGGATTACCGGAATGCCTGTGTGAGCTGTAATGGTTCATAAACAACACGTTTCCGCTCTTCATCGTAGCGGACCTCTGTGTACCCCTGACAGCGGTTTTCAAATTAAAGATGACAAGATCACTACCACTTGACTTACTGTCAAGGAGAAGTCTTTGCGTAAGGGGTGTCCTTCAAAGCCTAAATGGACAGGTCCAGCACGAGAAAGAGGGATAAGGTAGTTCACCAACCGTAATCTGTCAATATGCGACGCCTAGAGAGATAGTGAACGATCAGCGAACATGGTGCACAAAACAAACTCACAGGTCGGGGTGACCCGAAAAAAAGACGCCGAACATATCCCATACTTCCCTCTCATACCAGTCGGCACCACGAAAGACAGAGATAGCACTCGGTACGGGGTCCGCTTCGCCGGCGTATGTCTTGACTCGGATTCTACCGGCGTGTTTGATGCTGAGCAAGTTGTACACGACTTCGAAGCGCTTCTCTCGTTCAGGGAAATCTACTGCGGTGATATCGACGACACTCTTAAATTGGCACTGTGAGTGGTCTCGCAGGAAGGTCAGAACGGGGACTATTGCGGAGGGGGCGACGTGGAGAACAAGTTCATCCTTGAGGATCGAAAACTGTTGGATGAACTTTGGGAGGCACTGGGTCAAGTAGGAGCCATAGGTGTGCAGCGACTCTGTTGTCTGTGCGTACATTGCCGCTGTCGGGTTGGGAGAAGTAGGCTCGGTGAAGGGAGAAACGGAAGCTGGACGAGGATAAGTAGAACTCGGGGGACTTTAAGAAACTATATTGGGTACCTCTGGAGGAGGAGGAGGACTGGATGCTCCGTTTCAGGACTGCGCCTGACGAGGAACGGGCGTTCCTGAGGATGGCGGCGGCGCGAACACCTGCGCGCAGGGACATCGTTGTCTGTGTTGAACAAGCTAATAGTCGGAGTAGGAATTTGTAGATAGGCTACTATGGCTTCGCTCGCCGACGACACGACAGCGACGTTCGATTCACTTCCGTACTACGACAATGACCTCGAACTGTATCCTATCCTAAAAGAAAAGGTCGAAAAGGAGCTCGCACGCGAGCCCAAGCCCCCGCAAGCGATACATCCTCGCGTCCCACCCCCGCTTGAGCTGTTTCAGGTGCGTTGTAGAACCAGAGACCTGTGAACCTCACCCGCGCACACGACGCAGCACAATCCCCTGCTGGCTGCGGAACTCGCGCGCGTGGAGGCCCACGAGCCCTTGCCTCCGCTGGACACCGTGAGGTACCAACTACCTGCACCTATGTCGTTGCAAGGGACTGATGAAGAGTGGCGGGAAGCCCTTCGAAACGCGCACGCTCAACTTGAGCACCAACGGTTACGGTTCGTCCTTGAAGCTGCAGAACGGGTGTGCTTTGGTTCACGGGGACTTGTCAGGCACACGAACCTCGCATTGCTGCAGACGTATGGGCAGAATGCCTGGCGGATCAGCAACTACCACTTGGAGGAAGCAGCCAAGCAGTGCGAGCGGGCACTCGAAGAATCGAAGCAGCTCGCCACGGAGCTGAATAGGGAGCGCAAGAACTCGCAGGTAGCTGCTGAACATTTGTGGGGAGAATGGTGGCTAATCGGCGCTTGCAGACACGTTATGGTGCACAGCTGACGACGCTGGAGACGAGATGGACTGAGCTGCTATCGAGCATTCTGCAGATTGAGATGGCGAACGTAGCGCTGGAGGGGGAAGTAGAGCGACTGCAAGCCAAGGAAGGGGAGATGATGGATATGTAGTAATACCGAAGTGTTGTACCCAAAAAGGAGACGTCGGTGACCCGTCGCAAAGCAATTTCGTCTGCTGAAAGTAGCGAGCAACACGCAAAAAGCTCGCGTTCAATTCACCGAAATCCCTATACACAGGTGAGCCTACCTCCCTACACACACACCCGTCCCCGTCTCCGACACGCTTTCATCACCGCCCAAGTCAGCGATCAGCGTCGTACGGCGCGTCTATGGCCAATATCGACCAGCCAGAGCCAGTGTCGTCCGAATCGTCGCAGGATGCACCCCAGACGGTGACGGTGACGGCCCCCGTCGTCGCCGGTGAGCCTCCACATACTCGTGGACATTCCCCGGCACCGAACCGGGAACAGCCATACGCCCATCCTTGCCCAGATCACGCACTTGCTCCCCCTTCTGCCCCTCCCGTGTCCTCTCCGTTCGCCATTCCACACCCAAAGAGGTTCAACGCGGTCAACATAAACAAGAAATTCCTTCAGAAGAACTCGTCCTCCTCTGCCGCTGCCTCCATCGCCGCCAGCCTCGCCACGGCTGCCAAGACCGGCAGCCCAGCCCGTATGTCTTCCTTCTTCCTTTATTCAGATCATCTTACGTCTCCCAGCAGCACGGTCGGCTCCTCAACCCTCCATTTCCCACTCGAGGCTCGTGACAGCCAAACTCACGTCAACCGCCCAGCTCTCCACAACAACCGGCCCAGGTTGGTCCCGTCCCTCCTCCGCCACACCACCAGTCTCCGCCACCCCGTCAACATCTTCCAATGCGCCTCCGTCCCAGCCACCTGCCCCAACAACCGCAGTGCCTCAGTTTCCCCATGCTGGCAAAGTCATTCAACCCCAGCCGAGGAACGCTCTCCCGTCGTCGTCTCCGCTGGTCAAGAAAGATATCCCCACAAAACCCGCGTGGGGAAACCCAAAGACTCTTCCCATAACCTCGGATAGTGCTGCGCGTAGTGACTTCCCTACTGCAGCCGAGGTTGCTCAAGGCTAGTTGTTCACCGGCTGGTCCGTCGACAGAGAGATCGTAATCATTCGCCAACAGGACGCGTTGCCAAACCCGAGGAGCCAAAGTCAGAGGACTCTCCCCTCCAGAAGCATATTCCGTCCCAGGAAGCTGACGCGTTTAGGGGAGTACACCTCGATCCAAACGCTCATCATTGGGATGAGGTTCGTTGCCATTCTTCATCCTTTGTATACTCATTCAGGCCCTCGGCAGATGGAGGAAGACGACGACAACTTTTTGGACAACGTCATCGAGTTCGGGGATGGGCGACAGTACAAGGTAGCACCAACTATACAGCCGACCACCCCTGTGGGTGAAGAGGCTCTCATCTCGTCTGTCGAAAACATGTCTACTGAGCCCGTCAGCAAGGAAGAAAGGTTTGCAGACGATTTCGATCGCAGCTGGCCCCCTACCAGGCAATCACCTCTCGTGTTCCAGAGGGATCTGCCCAGTCGTTCTTCCCATCACATCTCCATTTCTCCTGCCCCATCCCAACCTAGCCATTCCGCGGCGGAAGGGTCAAGGGTTCTCTTCAACGAGCGTTCCAATAGGTTAGAGCCTTACACCAGTCCCCATTTTCCAAACCGACTCGGTTCTAGCTTTGGATTTTCGAGGCGGAATGCTCATGGAGAGCCCGCCCTTTCGCCTGTTGAACCTCGTCTGGGCAGGGATATTCCGCCTCATAGTCCGGTACATCCTGTGCACCTCTTGCAGAAACATCCTGAAGGGACTCATGATGTTTCGGTGCAGTCGTCAAGGAATCACCTCGGCGATCTCCTAGGTAGAAAGAACGTGGAGCGTGACAGTGTCCTACATAACCACGGAGGCGACCACGGTCAGAACAAGGTTAGAGGTAGAGACCCTGGTTGGCCATCTGGATCCTTTCTCGATTCCCGCACTATGGGCGAGAAGCGATCCCGTCGACTTTCAAGTGCTTCCTTCGCTAGTTCAATTCTCGATGGTCAACAAGGGTCTTCACACTCGTCGGATGTCCCGTTCTCCCGGAGATCCCAACCACGGGAATCCCCCTTGCAGCATCTGTCTGTCCTCCCTGCAAACATTTCGTCTCAAGCTTCTAGACTTTCTCAATTGCCAGGTACACCCCATGCAGCTAACACTGACGTCCAGCCATCAGGCGCTTCATCGATGCTGGATATCGAAGGTGTACACAAAACCGCCATGCATATATCTGCAGAGCGTGCGAAACAAAGACGAAAATTAGAGGAGGAAGAACGCGAAAAAGAGAAAGAGCGTGCAAGGAAGAAGGCAGCCGAACTTGAAGCCCGAATGATGGAAGCTGGAGTGAGTCGCTTTTTCTTCCAGCTACGACATGATCAACTCATCTATTTCAGACGGCCGCTGCCACAGAGATTACTCACAAGTCCGCCAATTCTACCCAGGGCCCGAACCAGCCCATCAGTGACCCGGAGGAACACAAACCTTCCGAGGCTACGCAGGTTATCGAGCGCCATCCTTCGTTAAAGCCTGTTTCACGTATGCAGCGTGACGTCAAAACTTCCCGCTTGAATATCGGCTCCGCAAACGAGCCGCCCCCACCCTCGGAACAAGTTGACTCGTGGCGTACTAGAACGCGGCCTCCCTCACAACAGACCCCTATTCTTTCTCCTCTAATGTTCCACGAACCATCCGATGTCATTGCAGATGATAACCTTGAAGTCGTTGACTACTCTGACCTTGGAAAATTCGTAGGCGGCGAGCAGTCTTCATTGGCTTCCGAGACACCGGAACCCTCATCTTATTCACCCGGATCTTCTGATCGTCGCTCGTTCCGAACACGACCGGTCGCCAGTGATTTCTTTGACGATGACCCACCGCATGGTTCCGTTGCCAAATCGCCATCTTCGGAACGTCATACCCTTCCTATCGTTCCGGAAGCCTCTCCTTCAAGCGAGCAAATACAGGCTTTAGCCCCTTCGATCCCATCAGGGACGAGGGAATTCGAATCTCACAGGCATTCTGGATTGAACGGTCCACACTCTTTTGTTCGGAGCCATCCATCTCCAACATCGCCTCATCACCGCCTTAGTAAAGGGCCAGCACCATTTCGACAGGTCACAATGTCTGCGTTGGATGACGTCATGTCTCGCATCAAGGGCGCTTTGGATGATATGCAGGTTGATGCAGGAAGGGGTACTTCATCAAATGAACTAGTGGATTGGCGTCATGGTGTTCCTAAACCAAAAATCCGGGTAGTGGAACCGCCGTTCTCAACTAGGACCCTGTCGAAAGACGCCAAGTGGTTGCCCCCAGCCCTAAGACAACCCCGGCAGGATTTACAACAAATAGTTTTTGGTCCCACTGGCTGCGAGCCACCCTGTTCCCCTCCACCAATCACTCTTGTTGTCAAATTGCCAAAACTCATTCGGCCAATCGACGTACTTCCCAAGCGTCAACTGCACTTACTGAAAAACTCGTCCACCCTTGTCCGGTTCGATACCCTTTATTGGAACCCACCTGTCGATGGGATGAGCAGGCGAGATTTTTCGGTTAACGAAATACTGTTCAAGCGGCCCCCTCCGGGAAAGGGGAATAAACCTAGGTACAAGGTTCGGTTACCGAGGGCCACCCGCACGTACTGTAACTCCGCTTCCTTACCCAAGGTTAACCTGCCCTCCGGGTTGCCTAAACCTAATTCAGCACCTGGACGCTCGAAAGCACTCGACGACCTTCCCACATGGCGCAGAGGACCTGTTTCCTCCTCCACGACCCAAAAAACCACCCCCTCAGAGGAATGTCCACCTACTTTAGATGTCACCAGTTGTTCTCCACCCCCAGAACTAAGAACACTTCCCTCTGAGTCCACAGTTACTGAGGAAGTGCCTTCAAAGCCAGAATCTTACTTGGTGCGCCAGAGGATACTTCCGAAGCTCCCACCAGGCTCAGCGATTGGGTTTTATCGTGACCCGGGTCGAGACTCGAGGGGTGCTGTCAATTTTACGGTGACCAGTGAACTAGAGGAAGGTGTGCAAGTCTCTCAACTGGAATCAAGTATGCTCTTGTCGTCGTCGATTGCCGATGTCTCTTCTCCGGCAACAGTCCCCCCAGGTTCCAGGGGGTCTACCGTGATAGTAAGTCCTGATGTCGACGGAATCAAGCTTGGCATACAACCCCCTACTCTGAGCTTGGTAACTCAGGCAGATGGCAAAATCTTGGATGAACCTGTATGTTCAAACCGATATATATTGTGACGTTCTTAGCTCATTTGTGTTATAGACCGAACGATCGCTGCGTACTCCGGCATCCGCAACCTTCAGTACTCCCTGGACAAAGTCACCGCTGAGTTTCGCTAGTAAAGATTCGCCTGCCAGGGCCCCCGACCCAGAACATCTGAGGGCGGTCTGGTCTCAAACTGCTGACAAGGAACAAGTTTCTGCTGTCAACTCTCTGGAAGGCATCGCAGACGACCTCACCGCATTACCCTTCACCATTCAAGAAGTCAAGTCTGAAGATGGCGAAACCCCACCACCAACGAGCGCTACGGTAGCATCAAAAATATCCCTGCATGATGTAACCCGTGCATTCCAACAAGTTCCTACTCCTTCCAACGTATCCTCTCACCGACCTCCACCGTTGTCACCGCCCGCTATGAATGGTCCAATCATGCGCCCTCAGACCTTTAGCTACCCGACCCCGCACCAGGCTCCTGGTGCTGCCATGCGTCCCCACTTCCCTCCATTCTCGTCGCCCATGCTTGCGCACTCCCCAAGCCCAACTGTGATATATCCTCCCACCGCGCCAAGCCCCATACCGCGACATCCTATGAACGGACCTCCTCCGTTGTACAACCAGCCGATGTGGGTACCTATGCAACCCTCCCAGAACAATAATGCGGTACGGCCTGTCCCTTCCCCCTACCCTGCCCAAATGGTGGCATATCCCGCACCAACGCCAGTCCATCCTATCTACGCTTCCAGTCTTTCTCCCCAAAATGTACCACCATCTGTGACTGGCTCAGCGCCACCACGTCCGCGCGGAGTGCCTGTGCTGAGTCCTGTCATGCATCATGCTGCGCCAGCCAATGTACCCATGTATAATGGTAGCCCAGTATTGATACATCCATCTGCAATGATCCCCCCCGGACACCGTCCTCCTTACATGAACTCCGGTCCCCCAGAACGGGGACAGGGCCGTTCAGAGAGCATATCTGCTGCCACTCTCATACAACCGCCTCATTCACAGGGTCACGTCCCCCCACAACCCATGTACACTCATATCCCGTTTTCTCGGCCATCATGGTGAAAATCTGTGCTCACGTTACATATGTTCGTTCAATCGGTAGATATATTGATATTTCTGTTTTCTTTTGAATGCAACACTCTAACTTGTTTTTCTTCATCGAGTGAAACAATGCGATCGATATATGGGGGATAAGATAGCCATTAGAACCGCAAACAGCACATCCTGTAAAAAATCTATGTCTAAGCGCTCGCCAACTCGACAGCTTCTGCGGCAGCTGTGTCGAGGTCATCAAAGGCTACGATCTTTAGTCCGGAATCCTTGATCATCCTAAACAAAGGGTCAACAGTTTTCGCGATGTCAATGATGAAGATGGGCACGTACTGCTTTGCCTCCGCTTCCTTCGTGCCCTTGAGTCGGACGACCAGTGGAATGCTGAGACCAAGTTCCTTGGTGGCGCGGATGACACCCTCGGCAATGTAATCACATCTCATGATGCCTCCAAAGATATTGATGAAAATACTCTTGACCTTGGGGTCAGTCAAAAGAATTTCGAATGCCTTCTTGACGGTCTCGGGGGTAGCACCACTGTGCAAAAACAATGAACATCATGATCCTGATCGGCACGAAAGTCAATCTCCTCACCCTCCAACATCGAGGAAATTGGCTGGATTTCCGCCATGTAGCGACAACACGTCCATGGTAGCCATGGCCAAGCCTGCGCCATTGACCAAACAGCCAACGCTACCATCGAGTTTGATGAAGTTCAGGTTGGCCTTTTTCGCCTCGACCTCTGAAGGTTCTTCTTGGGAAATGTCACGAAGATCGAAGACATCCTTCTGCCGGAACTCAGCGTTCTCGTCGAATTCAAGTTTGGCATCCATGCTGAGAGAATGACCATTCCAACAGAGTTGCAAAAACACGAGAGATCACTAACATACCAAAGAACGTGTCCATCGATGGTCTCGGCCATGGGGTTGATCTCAATCTGGGTGGCATCCTTATCTTTGAACAGCTTGTACAAGGTCACGAAAATGTCTGCGGCTTCCTTTTGAGTTATCGCGTCTTTGAACCCAAGTGTCTTCGCAAGTTCCAAGGCGACGGAAGGGTCGAGACCCTTTTTGGCATCGATTGGAGTGGTGATAATAGCGTTAGGGTCTTTTGCGGCCACCTCCTCGATATTCATCCCGCCTTGACTAGACGCGACCAAAACAGGACCCTGGGTGACACGGTCATTTAGGACTGCAACGTAGTATTCATGAGCGGGATCCCGTCGTTCGGCAAGCATGACCTGGTGAAGATGAACATCATGAAATTGACAAGGAGAACAAGACCAACAGCATTGCAGATCCGGCCAGCAGAACCTGTTTGCTTGGTGATCAATTTGGCACCGATCATCTGCTTGGCGATTTCCCGCGCCTGTTCGGGACTGTTACGGTCAGCGTGGACGACGTATCCACGGAGAAAGTAACATACGCGTCGATGAGATGTACACCGCCCTTGAAACCATTGTCAAAGGCTCCCTTGCCTCGGCCGCCGGCAAGGACCTGGGCCTTTATGACCAATTTATTTGTGCCTGGTGAAGAAATACATTCAGTATCCCCATCCTTGTACGGAGGCCGGATGACAGGGACTCACCGAATTTATCTGCGACATTGAAGGCCTCGTCGGGGGTCTTTGCGGCAACACTTTTTGGTGTCGGAACACCATACTAAAGTTGGAATCAGCAAACTGCGCGAAAAAACAGAGGAATGTGCACGCATACTGCATTGAGGAGGCTCACGGACTGGTGCTCGTGTATAGAGAGAAAGCGGCGCTGGCCGGCATGAACAGCCTTTCGATGAGGAAACAAATGGTAAAGGTGGTCAGCATAGGGATGGGGTGGTACTGCGAGATTGAACATACACGGGTGAGGGGGCGCGCTTTTCCGACTGAAGCAAGCATATGGTGGGGATGAAGAGAAAGGTGTCTGCTGCGTCTCACCAACGGAACGTACGGGCTCGGGTAAATGCTGACTAATCAGTAGGAAAGAAAGGACGGGAGCCGCGTTTGGTTGTGTCTCGATGAGAACCAGAACGACGACGACGGCGGACGCGAATGTGGTGACGCTCTTCCTGTCTCTCATCCACCCTTTAGGAACGTCCCTGGCAGAACGAGCACCCTTGCCTTGAGTTCGAGCAGCCTATTTTTTCTCTCGTGGGCTGTTCGAAATTTGGCTCAAGGAACATTCTGTACCTCATCGATCTAGTATGGTCTTTATTCATATAATCAGATAAATCTGTCCTCGAGGCTCACCTCGACGAAAACATGCTGCCAGTGTAGTGATTTCTTATTTATTCGCTGAATGTTACTTCGATCCCCACCTAATATCCTCTTCCGAGTCAGCCATGTCCGAGCCGACTGACGCCATCCGTTTCAAGGCCGACGGCGACTCATCCCAACTGTCCGAGCTCGTTTTCGTCTCCACCACCGTCCTGAAACAGGCTCTTGACCTTGTAGACAAGGTCCTGACTGACGACAATCACCTTACAGCACAATCCAAGTATCTCCCGGGCTCGACCATCGGTAGCCTTTTACTCGCATATAGCGATCCCCCTTTATCATTGACGATGCATCCAACAGGAAAACACATCCGCCATGCACGGGATCACTTTGTCCTTCTGATCGACTGCGTAGCGGGAAGCGAACCCTACGTACTGTCCTATGATGTACGCAATCGCAACACGCCTATGGAGAACAGCCTCTCCGAAGCTCAGAGCGCATTGACTTCCACGTTATCACGCCTCAAAGAGTTGGAATCATCCCCCTCTGTCACGTTGGATCAGGGCATTACTCTGAATGCCGTGACGCCCTTTCCTCACACTTTCGAAACCACATTTGGCAGAGAGGTCAGGACGATGCAGCCCGCAAAGCACTTTGATTGACTTGGCTTCCGGGCAGTTATGGTTTGCTGCGCTGCATGCAGTCCACCATTGGTCCAGTGTAAGGGCAATCTTCATAATGTCGATCGTCCACGTGGTTCTGAAACTGCACACAGGTCCACGCGATAGCCGGGGAACTTGTTCGCTTCCACGTCTGTCGCATTCGTCTTACTGACTCAGGATTTGCATAGGACATTGTTTTACCAGACGATTTCGGGGTCGCCCCTTCTACTTTGGTACACAGAGGAAGTGATGCACTGCTAGGAAAAGCTAAAATTTGACCGATATACTACCGAGCATGTATTTTCCTGCACCAGTTCAATGTAATGCATCCTCGGTAATATTGTCAGTCCAACTTGTCTCGAGAATGTTATGGTGTTGCCCAGTGGTACTACTTACCAGTTTGCCGCTCGTTGCACTGCGTGAGTAATTTATCAGGAGAAGGGTACCGGTCACATTTGCGACTGCTACAACTCAGTCACTGTCCATCGACGTCCTAAGACATACAAAATGTCAGAAACATTGCTACCCCTTGATGGCGAGGTTCAAAAAAAGCGTGTCGTATGTGGTTTTATCTTGATCATAAATGCTGGTCAAATGTTGTTGCTTCCAAACTGATGTTGACCGCCAGTGCTATTTCTTCGACTCGGATATCGGGGGCTTCCACTATGGCCCTGGACATCCGTACGTGTCCAGTACCTCCTAGCGTTCCCTAAGCAGGTCTAAATGGCTTTCCGCTGCCCAGCATGAAACCCACTCGAATACGGATGTGTCACTCCCTCGTCATGAACTACGGACTATACAAGAAGATGGAAATTTTCGTCAGTGTACTTGACTATGCTTGATAAAGTTTGATATAAGTCTAGTCCCCATGCTATAGCGCGCAAAGCCCGCAACGAAACGCGAGATGACACAGTTCCACTCGGACGAGTATGTCGATTTTCTTAGCAGAATCACACCCAGCAACATGAACTCGTACGTTAAAGAACAACACAAATGTAAGTTCGAAAATTTCACGTCAAATAACTTGCTCCAGTCCAACATTTGACCGTGCACTAGACAACGTCGGCGATGATTGCCCCGTTTTTGATGGGCTTTTTGACTACTGCTCTATATCCGCTGGTGGTTCGATGGGTCAGTCAAGTCATAGCTTAGATGGCCTTTCGATCGCTGAGTTAGGTCAGAGGGGGCTGCTCGCCTAAGCCGGGACAAGTGTGATATTGCGATCAACTGGGCCGGTGGACTGCATCATGCAAAGAAGAGTGAAGCTAGTGGGTTTTGCTACGTTAATGGTAATCCGTAAAAGAACGCTCCTTGACAGACACGTCGTTTAACTTAACCTCACAGATATCGTCCTTGGCATACTGGAGCTGCTTCGGTCAGTCTTGTCAGAACTCTGAGAGGACTCAAACGAACATCCATGACGTATTAGGTATCATACGCGCGTGCTCTACATTGACATTGACGTCCATCATGGCGATGGCGTGGAGGAAGCGTTCTACACAACAGATCGTGTCATGACGGTCAGTTTTCACAAGTACGGCGAATATTTCCCTGGAACCGGCGAACTTCGTGTAAGCACCATCTTTTTGAGACCGGGGTTTAGAGATTCCTATGAATCAGACAGGATGTGGGCATAGGGAAGGGCAAGCATTATGCCCTGAACTTTCCATTGCGAGACGGTATCTCGGATGAGAACTACAAATCCGTCTTCGAACCGGTGAGCTTTGTGGAATAGTGTCAGCTCAGGATATTTATTTGATGCAGATAATACGACAAGTGATGGAGTCATATGACCCTTCGGCCATCGTTCTGCAGTGTGGCACGGATTCATTGTCAGGGGACAAGCTTGGATGTCTCAATCTTTCTATGAGAGGTAGTACTCTCGAAACATGTATGTGTATCCAAGCTGAGTATCTGGTAGGGCACGCGAATTGCGTCAAGTTTGTCAAGTCGTTCAACAAGCCACTGCTGCTTCTCGGGGGAGGCGGCTATACGATGCGAAACGTCAGTCGTGCGTGGGCATTCGAAACAGGATTAGCTGCAGGGGTTGAGCTCGGCCCTGGTATGAAACGGCCCACGTAAGGTCGGTAAATTTGGAGACTAACGAAAACTTTGAAAGAAATCCCGGTCAACGAATATTACGAATATTTTGGGCCAGATTACGAACTCGACGTAAAGGCGTCGAACACTGAAGATATGAACACTCCGGAATACTTGGAACGAGTGAAGAACATCGTGATGGAGAACTTGCGGAAGTTGAAGGGTCCCCCGAGTGTGCAAATGACAGGTACAGAACAGATTGTTGGGTCAGACTTGCTTCCTAACCTGTGTACTTGCCAGACATTCCGAAGACGCCTATTGACGATGCGATGGACGATATGAATCAAGACGAAGACCTCATACCGTCCGACAGTAGAAGACATAGGCGCCTGCTTGATTCGCGAGTTCAGGCTGACGGAGAGCTCTCCGATTCCGATGATGAAGGAGAAGGTGGTAGGAGGGATTACGCAAATCACAAAGATCAAGGACGTGAGAGTAGGAGTCGATCTAGCGAGACCGAGAGCGGAGAGATGAGAAGATTCGGAATTGGAGGAGGGATCCTCAGCGCTGGTGCTGCCAGCTCGACCCATGGCGCTGGACCGAGTGGCCACACGACTCTGATTTCGCAGACACTCAAAACACCACACTCTGTGGATACCGAATCGACAACTGACAGCGGAGCGGCGCCACTGGAATCTAGCACCAGCAATGGTAATGGAATATTGGAGTCTTCGAAGGACGACATGGCAGTAGACGAGAATTCAGCCGAGGATAGTTGCTAGTAAGGTGGATGGAATTCAGTGTAGACTAGTGTGTATAAACATGTGTCATCAGAGCCCCATGGAGCCGCTGAGTTACTGAGCACAAAGTCTAGACATGCAAGGAGGAACACCAACACCACCTTCAGCGTCAACGTCTTCGGCTCTGACTCCTGAAGATGCGAAACGCTTTGAACTCAACCGACTGAGAGGTGTGCATGCATTGGTCTATGAAGTTCTGTCCCCCTGAATATAGTAACAAGCCAAGGCCAAACAAAGGCGCCAGGAAGAAGAGGTCGCGTCTTCGTCAACCGCGAACGCAAACCAGAAGCGACCGCTCGAGGTGACCCCTACGATCTCAAAGGCGTCCACGTCCAAGCCGCTCAAACGCGACTCGCGTCTTGGGTCTTACTTCGAGTATGATCTCTCTAAGATGGTCAACTCCAAGGGAGGCTTCTTGGTCGATGACGGCAAGGAGGTAGACGAGGACCTTCGCGCCAAGGAACGCGAAAGAGAGAGGCAGCGCGCAATGCAGAATGCCGAACCCCGTGAGTCTGCTCGCTGTCCGTCGGAGTGCCTTTCCCGACCGTTCACAGCAATGTATCTCGATCAGTCGCTCAATCCGAAATGCAAGGAATGCAATACGGTCAACATTGACTTTACCTTCAAAAAAGTGTTCAACTGCTTAGTTTGCAACAAATGTAAAGACCAGTACCCGGAGAAGTACAGTTTATTGACAAAGACAGAATGCAAGGAGGTAGGTCGCTCATCGCCGTGGGTGTTGGTATGTTCACACACGCTTGACGTAGGACTATCTTCTCACCGACCGTACGTAGATCTGTTTGCAGATATGACCGTGTACTAACACCCCCTAGCCGAGCTACGGGACCGCGAGCTCCTCCCGCACCTCTTGAAGGCGAACCCTCACAAGTCGACCTTCGCAAACATGATGCTGTTTCTTCGATGCCAAGTGGAAGACTTTGCGTGGAAAAAATGGGGTTCCCCGGAAGCGTTGGATGCTGAATGGGAACGCCGAACGGAAGAGAAAAAAAAGAAAAAGAACAGGAAATTTGAGGAAGGGCTGAGGGACCTGCGGAGAAGGACTCGAGAGGGAGTATGGCAGCGAAGGAAGGATCAGGAGCACAAGCACGCGTTTGGACGAGTAGAAACAACTGCCGATGGGTTTGGACAGCAAATCTGTCACGAGTGCGGATTTACGGTAGATGTAGAGATCATATAAATATAGCATGTGTTTACACAACACACTCCAGTCAGGTTGCCGGTAGCGTGTCAACTTTGCCAGAACAGCAATGTCGTCCTTAAAGCCGAGCCGGGCGTTTTAGCATTCACTCACATCCCTTCAATATGGAGGAAAACAACCAGGTCGAGAGCTCCAAGATTTCCACGTCTCTTGAAGTCGAGCAAATCGAGGTGAACCTCTTTCGTTCCGTGAACTTGTTCGTGCCGGTTCGCGCGCGCGGTGTATTTGGCGGGCAGGTGATTTCTCAGGCCATCGCATCCGCCACGAAATGTGTTAACCCTGCCTTTGGTCTCCACGTGAGTAGCTCGGTTTGCGTTCTTTCAAGTCCAAGAGCTTATTCACTGTGAACAGTCAATCCATGTGAGCATCCCACTCTTGCGCGGAGCGATTGCCGTACTTACAAAATGACCTTGAAAGTGCTACTTCCTGCTCAGCGCATCTCCCGCGGTCCCCATCATATACTTCGTGGAGCGCTTGCGCGAGGGTCGTTCGTACAGTACCCGCAACGTGAAAGCCGTCCAAAATGGCAAAATCATCTTCCACATGATGTGTTCATTTCACATCCCTGAACCATGGCAGCCCTCACACCAGTGGCCGGTACCAGCTGGAGTTCCGAACCTCGAGGATTGCGAACTGGATGAAGACCTGTTCCGGCGTCGCGCGGCTCGGGACGACTTGCCCCAGAATATGAAGGAGATCTATCTGACTTATGCGGCGGTACGCGTTCCTCAGACGCTGGTTGCATTTTGTGACTCGAGTCTCCACAGGAGCGCGCCAATGGCCCCATTGCAGTCAGGAGAGTCCCACGCACGGTCACGAACGAGTATGGGGCATTGACAAACATGTATTGGATGCAAGCAAGGACTGGTAAGATGGATGCTTATGAAGCACCGTATCAAAAAGTAAGGGTGGCCCAACTTCGTAAAGCGTTCCTGATTAACGGGAGACTGCCAGTGCATCTTGGCGTACATGTCGGATCTTAATTTGTATGAATTCCAGGAACATTGGACGAGACCTCAGAGAGAGCTAACTATTGTGTAGCATCGGGATCGCAACAGAAACACTCAAACTGAAGAGATTCTCAAGTGGGCCAGATGCAGTTGCGATGAGTGTGCGTCTGTCCGCGGGAGACGAGCTTCTGGACTGATGTTGTGATTTAGTCTACACTGGATCACTCGATCTGGTTTTACGAGTAGGTTGCTCGTGCGAGTCGCTATTATTGGCTAACAATTCCGCAGTGACAGCTTCTGCTGCGAGGACGGTCTGCTCTACGTAGTAAGTTGTGTGGTCTGACAGGTACACGGTTTACTGAAGAACGGCGACAGGTGGTGTGTCCCCGGGCCGACGATGGACGCGGGGTAGTGCAAGGAAGGGTAAGCTTTACAGGTGGTATCAGGGCAGTGCGCGTGTCAGGTACTGAAAATGGTTATAGTTGTACAGTCGGTCTGGAACGCTGGTCGCTGTTACCTGCCAGGAGGGGTTAGTGCGGGCGGACCGTCGAGGTACAGAGGTGGCGAAACTGTGATCGGAGAGATAGAAGTAGTGTATATACAAAGGAGAAGGGGAACAAAGGAAGGGACAATAAAATGAAATGACTTGTTATTGTGTACGAAAACGGTTCGATTGTTGTTCTTTTGTTCTCGCCTGGCGACGTTGGCGAGAAGCAAGCATGGCACGGGCGTATAAAGCCCTACCGCCAGCCTCCTCCTCACCCGCATCTGGATTTTGACAATCCCGTCGTGTTCGTGTTCATTTTCTGCCCAGCAGCCAGGTTCGTGTCCTCATTCCGTTTCTTTTCCACCCGTGTTGACTCAGTTCTCTCTGTAGTCTGTCGGGTTACACCCCAGTCCAGTCCAATTCTCAATCCGATTTGTTAATTCCCGTCTTAACGTCTTCACGTATCCTTTAGCGAGCTTCTCTCCCGCACTCATTTCATCGCTGCGCGATTCGACTCCTTCGCATTTGTGTCTGCTCTGTTGCTTGTATTCGCCATGGCTTCCCCTGTCTCCCTCTCACTCACCCTTACCCACGCCATCGCCTTTCTGACTCGCCCCCTCGTCGTTTCTTACCCTGCTGCCACCGTCATAACGTTGCAGCTCGTCCTCGAGGCTAATCTGACTGCCCTTTTTGCCCCCACATGGGCGCCGGAAGAACCCCTCCGCGGCTCTGGCCGCCGCTGTCTCTCCTTCTCCCCAACCTGTCTTCCCCCTAGAGCTGTCTACTGCGCCTGCCTCGCAACTGGCGTCCAATGGTTCGACTGGATCGCCGCTCTCGGCGGTCGCGAGTTCGAACTCTTCGTCGACCCGGGCTGCATATCCGTTCGTTTCGACAAAGGTTCGAAACTTATTACCATCTGGTCTGAGGACATTGCAGACGCAGCTTCCCCTATCCTTCCTCCCAACGCCTACTCTCAATCCAAGACCATCGCTCAACAGCTTCTGGAGAGCGAGAGTGCAGACGACGACGAAATATTCACAATGATCGCAGATGAGGTCAGCGCACCCACCTGGGCAACACCAGTCATTGACCACTTCCCGCCCCCTACTCGTTCCGAATCCCCCCTCTCCGCGATCTCTTCCGATTCCCGATCGAGCTCGCGTTCTTCCAACTCTGGTTCATGTTTTTCCTACGCTTCTACTGCTCGCACGGACACCTACTCGTTGGCGTCCAATCGGCAGTCGTCTTCCAGCAAAATCTCTCGTCGCGAAAAGGCCAGGCAGGCACGGGTCTTTGTCGACACCTCCAAAACCGATGTCACTCCTTACGATGGCGGGAAGACCACAGTGCTGACCGGCGGTGTCATGCTTGGCGCCGCCCCTTCGAAAGCGAAATCCCCAGTCTTGTCCTGGCGTCGGGTCTAAGACACCCATTCGGCACCCATTCACATTCACACTCCTTTACCCCCTTTACGACTTGTCACATTCTGTACGCCGTCCACGCATGAACTCTTGGTGATGATTGACCCACCGCGGACATCTGTCATATCTTAGCATCTTCATTTTAACGTTATACATTACCATTCAATCCATCCATGTTTTCATTGACTTGCAGATCCTGATCGTTTGTAGCACATTCTGGTTTTCTTTGCTTTCTTGACCGTTGGTTGGTAGTTAGGATATATTTGTTGTAATGAATATGCGATAGCTGCGACTTCGCAGTCCCACCCCGCTGCCCCAGTGAGAATCCGAGCAAGTTTATGTTAACGCCGAGCTTGTGCCCGCCATCGCCGATGATTTGAGTGATCGCGCCAAGGATCGCGCGGATACATATAAGGTTTCGAGCCGATCACTCCGAGATCACACACTCGTTTGCTCGTCCTTTTTTCTCCTTCCTCTCGCTGACCCCCACACCACAGGACACGGAACCATGTTTCTATCATATGTTCGTCCAGTCCTAACCTCTCTTCCCCACTTCACCAGCAGACGGCTGCTCGCGACCGTTGCGTCTGATCCCGCTCGTGTTCCGATCAAGGCAATCCTTCGCCATGATTGGACTCGCCAGGAGATACAAAAGATATACGATGGCCCTTTGCTGGATCTTGTCTTCCGGGCAGCTTCGATACACCGCCAAAACCACGATCCAGGTAAGATTCAGCTCTGTACCCTGATGAACATCAAGAGTACGCAAATTCCATTCATTCTCCTTGACCATCCCGTTCTGATCAACATGGTATAGCCGGAGGCTGCTCCGAGGACTGTAAGAGATGGTCTCGTCGTCGTTCGTGCTCCCCCACGGACTGATCTATAGGTTCCTATTGCTCCCAGTCATCCCGATACTCCACACCAACCAAGGCTTCCAAGCTGCTCGATATCGAACCTGTCCTAGAGGCTGCACGGCAAGCCAAAGAAAATGGCAGTACTAGATTCTGCATGGGCGCTGCATGGAGAGACCTCGCCGGTCGAAAACGGGGATTCGAGAAAATCCTGAAGATGGTCCGGGAAGTCCGCGGAATGGGAATGGAAGTTTGCACCACGCTCGGTATGCTATCCCCAGAGCAGGCCAGACAACTCAAGGAAGCGTGCGTCTCTGATCGTTCTTGTCTGCATTGACATGTCGCCAACTCCTGTGTAGAGGGCTCACTGCCTACAATCACAACCTCGATACTTCTCGAGAATTTTATCCCAAGGTGGGAACTTTTATGACGTTCAGGCATGCCACAGAACACGGCAATTGGTCTAGGTCATCACTACACGCTCATACGACGAACGGTTAGACACCATCGGAGCTGTGCGCGAAGCAGGTATCAGTGTTTGCTCTGGTGGCATCTTGGGCCTCGGGGAGTCTGACCAGGACCGGGTCGGACTCATCCACGAGGTTTCAAGGTGAGGGTTTATACCTTCATAGATAGTATGCTGCTTACCACTCAACATCCCAGTATGCCCGAACATCCAGAATCATTCCCGGTGAATGCTCTGGTTCCCATCCCAGGAACTCCATTGGAAGATAACGAGGTAATTGTGGTATCGGGAATGTTTCTTGTTATTAACTTGACCATCTCAGCCGGTCTCGTACCATACCCTAGTGCGGACGATAGCCACTGCACGTATTGTTCTACCCGGAACCATAATTAGACTCGCTGCGGGGCGAAACACTCTGAATGAGTCAGAGCAAGCGATGTGTTTCATGGCGGGTGCCAATGCTGTCTTTACGGGAGAAAAGATGTTGACGACACCTTGTGAGTCGTCCTTCCACGAGCAATGAACATTTCAATTGATTCGAATGATTTAGGCTCGCCTTGGGATGAGGTATCGTGTTTTATATATCTACATCCATTCTCTCACAGTTGTATCTCTAGGACAAAGCTATGATGGGCCGCTGGGGTCTCGAGGGCATGGGAAGTTTCGAGTATGTCAAGGAGGAGGTATCATTGAGAGAGGCTTTTGAAATTGTGTAATGAACAAGTAAGATGATAGAGCCAAATTAGAAATTAGCATCAACTTCAGAGTCTCGGCCTTCGCCGGCGGCGTCGCGTCCTCAGCCTCACTTCCTTCTGACTATCCAGCAATATGCAAAAGCCACTAATGCAAGGAGACGCGGAGTAAGCCCTGAGCCTTCTTGTAGATGAGTTGCTTATGATTGCCATCGCAGTCCATTCGTCCTGAACGACCATAATGCGTGGTACTATCCTTCACAAGGATTCGACCCCGAGACGGAATCTCTGAATATCAGCGTCTCAGGTGGAAACTGGGGCAAAAAGACAATGAAAGGTTGCAGATGGGTCCGAAGGGGAAAGATTGCAGCCTGGGGACCCAACATGGATGAGTGGGAGGTGAAGCGTTCTGCTTTCGTTCCCTCTACGTCCCCAATGTTCTCTTACGCGCGTGTATGCAGGCCGAGGATCGGGCGCGACAACGCATACGAAATTTACTGCCTATCGAGCGACGTTCTCCCTCGCCGCCAATCCTGCCCCACTTGCGCTCACCATCTCCTCCCCTCGTTGCCCCATATCCGCCTCCTGTAACGCAGCATTACAGCTTCACCTCCTTCGTGATGGACAATTCTGTAACACATTCTTTCCGTTCGAATTTGCTTGACGAGCTCGAGCATGCGACTAACAGTCTCATCGAGGGCGAAGCCGTTATGAAGCGCGCGCTCGGCAGGCTATGGCAGGTCATCAACGAAGACACGGGCAAGCGGCACCGAGAGGAGGAGGTGATACCGAAACGGGAGGAAGCTGATGGCAACGTCGGCGAAGACGACCTCGATGCCAGGCTGGCTCGTTCTCCAGACTTTGCTCCGAACGCTCACAAGCTCTTCTTATCGTATGCACACGATGGACCACCTGTCCTCGATCCTTCCCATTTTGCCTCTCCTCAGATGCAGCAAGACACTCTGGAGAAGTCATTGGCAACTCTACGGGAGCTCCAGGACGACGACCGTGAGTACGTCGAGAGACTGGAGGAGATAAGAGAGGGTCTAGGGGATGTTCGCTACCAGCGTAACATAGTTTGGGAGATGATACGAGAAAAGGCTATAAAAGAGATGCAAGATGCTGCTTTCAACGCAGCATTGGATTGACTTGAGCGTCGGTTTGGGAATTCCTGTAAACTGGATGCTAAAACAGTGCATCGATAGTCTAAATTGGATGCAACATTCAAAACGTCTTGGCGGGTCGACGACTGATGTCTTAAGACATAAAAGGGCGTGTCCGCGTGCGCCGAAAGTTTCACGCGTCCGTGTCAAGAGTTTCTTGGCATTGATATAGAGCATTGATGTAGTCAGGACCATCATCATATGTACAAGAAAGCAAGTGCAAGTGTTGTCGCAAGCTGAGGGAACGGGATCACGCCGTGAAACATGGCGTAAAAGACGGAGTTCAGCTCGGGTTATCGCGAGCCCTCGCTGTCGCCTCGCCCTGCGTCTAAAACCATCAGAGTGGGAACAGAGAACTCGTGACCGCTTGCTGCTCCGGTCCGCGCGCCCGCATCAGGAATCAAATCTATAGGAGCATTTTTCCGGTTTTCGTAACCGGACTTGACACGGTTGTTCGAGACAGACTCACTTGAAGGGACGGGCACTGTCAGGGGTACAAGGGCATGCGAAGAATAACGGACTAACCGAATTTCTGCGATCAAGTCGTCCACCGCATACCAGGCAAGAGGACCGTAAGCGATGCCTCGCCACCACCCTAGTTGGTCTGCGGGTGCTATATATGCGTGAGCATGGAGGTGATCAGACACGGGGATCTTGCTGTCCCTAAAAGGCGGTGTTATGAACCCAATATGGAATTGAGACTTGTCCTGCTGGTCATTCAAGAAAGTGGCAAGCAAACGTCGTGCGAGGTTCCTGATATTGACGAGAAGGGGAAGACTACGGAATATGGGTGTGAAAGGGCGAACACCGCGGACGTGGCCCTCGAATGAATACGTACCAGCGTGTACAGCGAGGGAACGTGCAAACTTAGGGACATCGTGAGCCAGAGATGGAGGGGAGAAAGTGCGGACAGAACAAGAACCCACTTGAAGGCAATGATAACGTGGACCCTGCTCGAGACAGGATGGACGCGTTCGCGAAATGCTGTGAAATTTTTGTCCTTCCACAGAATCTCTGGTGTCACTTTAGACTCGGAAGCGTTCGCAGACTGCAAGGCATTTGAGTCTCCCGCAGCGGCGACCACGCTGCACATCGGACAGCCAGCCTTGAGTGACCTGAATGCCATGACCAGTCAAGTCGAACCAACGCCCACATCGTCACGTCACTCTGTCACTCACTGGCTTCATGTCCTACCGCCTCGTCTTCACTCAGTTCCAGCAGGAGCTCGACGATCATAACGACAGACGCGAACGTCTCATAAAGGTAAATCCGCACGAGAGATAGTACATGGTTGAAATGTCACCACGCCATCTGTTGCTCACCCGTCGAGTGCATAGGCAAGCCGTGATGTCACCAACCTCTCGAAAAAGGTCATCTTCCTCCTGCATCGCATCATGAACGAGGACGTGCCAGATGAACGGACCCACTCAAAGCATGCGTGCGAGCGTGGGATCGATAGGCTTCGTGACGTCCACGACATCTATGCGAACATCAAGTCGGAACTACAGGGCGATTCGTTCTGGCGCCATCATCAATCCATCTCCCCAGGTCTACAAGAGTAGATACACAGTCAGCATCCTATAATCCCCGCAAATGATGTCTTTCGTTCAGATACATCGAGGCATTGAGCTTCGCACACTATCTTGGCCGTGGGACATTAATCACCTATGGCCAGGTACAGACCACCTTGTCCGACGACAGTGGTGACCCCGTGCGTGGACATAACTCGTACAATTCGTGCACCCGTTTTCATCAGCGCGTTTTCTCCTCAGTACTTTCCACTGCCCATGGAAGACTATCTACTTGGCCTGTCCGATCTCCCCGGAGAGCTTATGAGATTTGCCATCTCTGGTTTCTCCCGCAAGGGGGGACGCGCTCGAGCTATGTGCGTGTGTAACTTTGTGAGAGATTGCAAGTCTGGCACGTGCTCCTTCGCCAGTACTTGCCGCCGTGGACTTATTGGCCGTAAAGTCTTGGATAGATTCGCGCCTTTCGTCAAAGGGCTCCGTAGGAAGCAGGTTGTCACTAATCAGTCACTAGAGAAGATCGAAGATGGTATTTAGCCACATTCCTCTCTTCCTCGAGGCTAGATTGAAATTGCTGTGCAGCTGTGTATGCGATCGTGGTCCGAACTTCTGAATACGATCTGCCCACGAAAATACTCGACGACATCGTAGTCCAATCGATGTCCAACTATGTGCACAAGGACAAGCAGAGTAATCGGAACGTCGGGAGTGATGATGAGCACGAGGGCGATTATTGAAATGCTGAAGGCACTATTGGGTTCCTTCCACTTGATCTAAGCTTCAACATCAAGCTACATACACTAGTACTCCCCCTTGTCATGCCATTATACTGTACATTTTGAGTAAGCGTGGTCGGTTATAATATTAGCATGTTCCGATTATCCGCTTCGTCTGACTGGTCACTGGTATTCAACGTCTAGAGCGAGTTCTTCGTCGCAGCATCGCATGGGGAATTGGTGCTTCATCCATGTTCTCCGGCCAACGATACTCTTCGACCTCGTAGTAATGCTGAAACCTTCGCTGACGGGCAGCGGCAGCCTTTTCCTTAGCTGCCACGTTTCTCCAGGATCTGAAAACGTTGGCTAAGTATCGCCTGGTAAAACGGAGTGATAGACAGATGCAAACTCTAGTCGTTTATTCCATTCAATGGTTCTATATCCCTTCTCCTGCCACTCTGGGCGCCCGCTTTTCGCTAGCGCCTGAAGGTGTTGCCGGACAAGATTGTCCGCGGCGAAGTTCGGAAGTAGAGGCTTTGGGTTATATAAATCCGTTCGACATACGGCGCAGGTAGGTTCGTATTTCTGAAACAGAACCGGTTATAAATATCCGCTGCCTCAAGAAAGTAGCACATACATTTTGTGCCAACCACTGATGGCCGCACTCGCCACAACAAGTATGTCCACATGGATTTGCAACTTATGCACCCACGCTAGAGTGTCCAGAGGTGAGAAGAGTCGCAAAGCCGGTCTCAAGAGTGTTTAACATACAGCAAATCACAACAGCTTTCCGACAATCGTCTCAAAAATGTAGATAGAAGTTTGCAGGGGATAAACGCACATGGGGCATGTGAGCTCAGATTCGTATCCGGCCAGGATGGCTCGTATAGTCGTGTCTTCCCGAGGTGCTTTCTCCTTGCCTTTCCTGGTCGCGGAGGAAAATCCTGTAGACCATTAAGGATGTTCATCAACTTTGTCCGAAAGGAGCACCGAGATGGCCACATGTGGTACCATATATGCGGATGCAACTTTACAATTGCGAGATGGACGTACCACCAGGAGGAGAGTTAGAAGCTTTTCAGAGCGTCGCCCAAGTCCAATCCGTCATCAATGAATACAATCCTGAGTTCCAGACAATGACACACCTTGACCATTCGTTGGGCAATGTCCATCTTTGCATGGTGTTTAGCACAGACTAAGCACGTAATATACAACAAACGAACCGGATTCGGAGCGGGCTGACGATCCAGAGGCCAGATCCATGTGATGACGACTTCCAAGCGGCTCTGATCTTGAGTATTCGTTACTTCGGGCCATTTCGCCGAGTGCACGGGCCTCTAGTTCATCTACAGCCGCCAGGAAAGAAGAATCCATGTCTTCTATACTATCTGACATGGAAGATAATATGGGGCTCGATGCGGCGGGTGGTATGATGTTTGATGTCATGACCGAAGGCGGGCCCGGTAATGCTTCAGGAGTATGTCTGCTGATTGTCGGCGCCTGGAGTACAGCAATGCCATCAAAGTCAAGACCATCAAAATCGTTAGGGAAGTCATCTTCATCTTCGCGCTCCGCCATCGTTGTGAGCTTTCGTGATCGAGAGCACAGCGAAGCCAGAGTCTGAGTCCACTCCGTCCTAGCCTACATGAACTGTTGTAATCCTGGATTACATCATGCATCACGTGACTTCGCCGTTCGGGTCCTCCACAATGTACTAATTCTAGTATTCTTATGGCAATTTGCATCCTTGATTCTCATCATTACTGGCAAGCGAGTATTCTTATCGTGTAGCCACTGGCACCATCAGCTAGCTCTCAGTACGATCTCCCACTCTCCTTCCGCAAAGGAGACGAGACCAACAGTCTGGGGAAAATTACTCTGATGCCAGTGGGTTCCGCGATCCGAGTCTTATCGGCTATTCGCTCAAATGTCTCGTCGGGTTCCTTCGGGCCCGCGGTTGGCGAAGCTAAAAACAGCTTCTGAGTTCCAACAGCAGACCTAGCCAGGCTGTTTTGATCGAAGAAGTGCGTAGAAGAATTCGTGCGACTGCGACAATAACGGGGATTCACAGAGCCACGATCCCGAGCCATCATATTCAGTACTATTCTTATCTTGACACGTCCAATCCACATACAAATATTCGGTATCTTGGCAATGTACTTAACTGGGACATCAAGTCTGTCAGCTCCTTTACTTAGCTGATGGAGGTGTCAAATTCAGAGGATGGGCACCGGTTCCGACAGTCGGCGCCGTTGCAGATCTGTGCGTTATTTCCATTACGTGTCGATTGGTTGCTGACGCGTTTCGTGGACCAGTGTAGTGCATGTTCAGGTTGTTACGGCGCAAATGATCCGTTGGGATCAATGGTTTCCACTCTTTCTCCTCGCGGTGTCTGGTGGATGATTGAACGATAGCAAAGATCAAATGAGGAAATCCAAGAAGAAGGCATATTTATAGCTCACACCGCCTCATCGCTTGGTTTGTTCATGTTCCCACGTAAACGAGGATAACCTGAGACCTGATCACCGAGAGCAAGTACTCGTGAACTAAAAGTCTAAATAAACCATGGACAACTAGCCATTCCGCCGGGTGCCACGTCAATCTTACCCTTTCCCTCGAAAGGGCCAGTTTTACAAGGAAAAAAGAGTGGGAATCAAATGTGTATGGGGAAAATTCAGTTGACCTTGGCGTTTGCATTCACAGCGCTGCACCCAGGGGGCCTGACCCTGCTCAGGAGTAAGATCTCGAGCCTGTATTGTCAGCGGGGGAGCAGAAACTATGTCCGAATCTCATTAGAAGCGTACGCAGAATGCAAGTACAGCAACGGTGAATGTGGATGGCTATGCTATATAGAAGTACAGAAGGACACGCGTGCTAATAAATGAAAGCAAAGGGACACTCATTGAAGCCTAGACTGATACTCCGATTGCGGACGGAGGATAGCGTGTTTGCGACACGTCTGGAGCATTTTGAGAATCCTCCAGGACGGAGTCTCTGCCCGCGGCCGAGGAGAGAAGCGAGCCGATGGCCATGGATGCCCTAGATCTTGGAGAATACTCTTCAGAGTCGCTACGTGACGAATAAGGACTAGGTGGCAGTTCACGTGACGATGGGTGTGTAGAGCGTGCATCATGATGTGAAGGTAGAGGTGGGGAGCGAGAGTAACGTTGTCGTTTACGGGAAGGTTGTGATTGATGAGGAGGCTCCCTCGGGGAGGGTGTAGGTTTGCAAGCGGATTCGTGGCCGTTGGAGAGCTCGGTCATATGGCGTTTGTCTTTTGAGCTGATGTGAGGTGATGATAGGGGATATTGCTGAAAAGGTCCTGCGTGAGGGGAGACCTTGGAATCGGTAGTGTACAAGTCAAGGAGCGTCCTGTGGAGGGAAGCTATGGCGGCAACGCGCTGCTCATAATGAGCACAGTGGAGAGCATCGAAGGAGAAGAAGCGGGACCAACCTGATCCTCGGCACTTTTGGCATTCAGCATGGCAATGAGCATGTCACGGTCTCCATCGCCTTTGGACCTGTATGCGCCAAGGATTTCTCTGAGGGTCGGGGGAGGGGGCTAGAAACGAAGATGAGGGGGACACCGGAAGAAGAGAAGAGGTGATTTGACCTGCTCGAGGACGTGCCAGGTGGACATGACGAGTCTTCGGTGGTCGAGGGAGGGGAGGTGGGAGTATTCTGCGGCAGAGTGACAAGAGGAGCTCATTTTGACTTGGGGCGGAGGATGGGATGCCTATGCATAGGCAGAGCTTTTGTAGGACAGCCAAGTCCAACATTCTATCTTTGAGTAGCCCAAGGAAATCGGGTATTCAGCCTCACCTTGGCTTGGCATTCTAATTATACTACCAGCCTGTTGGTCCTTTCCATATTTGCGATTTTGCGACACGCCGTGTTCCAATCCGCGGCTGCCTTTCCGCCGCGATGGCAAGGTCGAGGGCTATGACATCGCTGGGTGTCTGTTCCTGACTGCAGCGACGGCGAGGACCGACGAGGACTGGAGGGGGAGGAAGGGAGGGAATGTATCATATCTGAGTTGTCCCCTGGGAGCTAATTTAGTGCCTGTTACATATCGGTCTTGGCAGGAAAAGTCTATTTATATCCGTAGCAACGAGTGCTTTAGATTCATTTTCGTCCGGATCCTGCGTTGGACCTGTCCGAATTTGGCACCCATGGCCTGTTTGGCCAATCAAATTTCCAAAAATACCTTTATTCCTCAATTCCCCAATTTGGCATTCGTAGTTTGGAGGTTAGCGCTATCCATCACACATCCCCATCATGCAAGCCCCCCTCCGCACCCTCCCCGACACTGCCCGCATCCTCCCCACCTACTCGTGGCGCGACCGCTCCCTCCACCCTAGACTATTCTACTGCACCAACCATGACGATGCAAACGCCCGCCTCGCCCACCTCCGCCCTGGTCCCATCGGTTTCGACCTCGAGTGGCGCCCTAATTTCCGCAAGGGCATGCCAGAGAACCCTGTTGCCCTCGTGCAGCTCGCAACCGCAGACACCGTTATACTGCTTCACATCCATTTCATGACCCGTACTTGACTCCGTTTTCTGCCCCGCCCTTCAAAGTTCGCTGACATCTCCACAGAGTTTCCGATCCTGCTCGCCGAACTACTTGGCTCCCCCGCCTGGATCAAGGCTGGCGTTAGCATCCAATGTACGTAATCGTTCCACTGTCGCGCAACTTCGTAGCTTCAACTTTCACTAGATGATTGCGCAAAATTACACAAGGACTGTGGCGTATCTGTCCGCAACTGTGTAGAACTTTCTCTTCTCGCCCGCACTGTGGACAACGACCGATGGAAGGGAAAGTACACTGATCCCCTTGGCCTGGCCCGATTGGTCGAAACTTACGAACAAGCTAAGTTGTTGAAAGGAAAAACACAGCGCAGCAACTGGGAACAGATTCTAAACAAATTTCAACAAGATTGTAAGTCTGGGCATTGACTCGATCTGTGCATGGTGATGTCGTTCTGATTCTTGTCCTAGACGCCGCCAACGACGCGCATGCGGGATACGTTATCTACTCTCGTCTCTGCAATATGGCTCAGGCAATGATCCCCGTCCCCCCACCCACCTATTATTCCTTCAGCCTCGTCAATGGTCTTCTATATGATAGTTCAGGCATATTCCCTTGGCAGGCACATAACCCGTATTACGATCCAGGCCCTCCACCGCCTCCGAAATCCACCAGCTCTCAAAAAGATAACCAAGATAATCAAAGCCACCCTGTTTTAGATGCCATCGCAAGCACAACCCAGCAGGATACTTGATACGCCCTGTTAACAACATCATTACCCAGCATTGACACCATACCGTTTCACCTCCAAGTCATTTGGATCATATGCGTACGCGGAGTGCCGGGATCTATAGACACCCCGGGCCCATCATTCGGATCAAGGGTATCGTGTCTCGGGGTGCTAGATGAGTTCCCTGGAACAGCACTCTGGATGCACGTGGGTCGCGCCCCCGGAATGGGTTTAGTCATACAGTATCGAAATCACTGTATACATATTATAAGCCTTGACCCCGCCTCTTGAATCCTTATTTCGATTTCGTTCGTAACCGCCAGCAAACCGAAATGAACCTTGTATAAATAACTCTTGGTCTTACACATATCGTACATGTACAAAGCTAGAGGTCGAATTTCTAGCAAGCACCATCTTCTGCCCAGTCACCAGATGTACCTGAAATAAAATTCAAATTCCATGAGAATCAGTATAGCCAAAAGGATGATCATAATTGCATACTTCCCGGGACGTCGTTTTCCGTCCACCAGTTCGCAATCCAGAGATACCCACTGTACAAGATCAGTCGCAAACAAATGGACACTAAGACATGCTGCACTGACTCGTAAGTGACCTCGTTTCCAGCAGTGTATACAACCCCTGTCTGCCAACCTGCTACCCCACTGCAGGATCCTGTGGCGGTCGACGTCGGAGAAGCAGTGCTAGTTGTCCGGGTGGCCGTGGTCACGACTGAGGAGGTTGATGTTGTTGTCGGTGTTGTCGTTGTAGACGATCCCGAAGCCCCCGAACAGGCACTAACTAAATTCCAATACGAACGAGTTCGAGCGAAACGATGGATAGATGAACGTACTTGCGCTCCAGCCGTACGAGCTGCCACTGGTGGGCAAGGAGTTGGTCCAGTAAGCTGCCTTCGTGATCTCTCTCAGCGGGGGGTCCCTACTGCAGAGGGTTTAGTTGAGTAACATACCTCCCATATGTAGCCTTCGTAGGAAACTTCCTCGCCAGCCGTGTACGCTTGCCCTGAAACGTACGCAGGGGCCGAACAAGCCGGGTAGGTGAACCCAGTGGAACCTGTAGCAGCCAAAGCTTCTTTGATCGCGAGGTCGTATCTATCGTTGGCTACACAGAATTAGTCTCTGAATTAGCGAAGCGGCATCTCTTGGACGTAAGTACCGTATGCTTGGGAAGCATCCCATAACATAACACCGCCGAAGGAAGGGAAACTTTTCCTCATTTGAACAGCAATGTTGCTGAGGTTCCCGATGGGGACATAGCCTGTTCCGGCAGCGGTGCTTGAAGCAGGGGCGCCAATATATATTTTTACCTGGCAAACCTTCCATTGATCCGAGAACCACGACTCGGTAGCACACATACATTCGTGTTTGGGCTGGTCTGCCGCGCCCACATGTCCCTTGTGGGAGGTTACCACCCACAGTAAATTGGCCGCACGGCGAGCACTCACCAGACACCAAAGTTCCAGTCCTTATCGAGAAATTAATGGCCAACACACCTGGCGGTCCAAAAAGGAACTTACCGATACGACGTTGTAGTTTTGCAGTCCACACACGTTATTGTCTGGGGAGACTAAGTTCAGAGCTTTTAGAAGGAGAGATTACTTACAAAATTGGACGTAAATTGCGTCGAATCCGACCGCATTAATCACGCTACCGAGATTAGCGTCCGGGAACGGGCACTGTGGTGCGCCTTGGGGACAGAAGGGTTAGAGATAAGTTAGGTCTCGACGACGGAGATGGATACCTGTGACGTAGTACCTGCGCAGCGCATCAGCCGCAGTCCACCGATCCAAAAAGCTTGGGTGAACTCACTGTTTGCTAGCTCCCGACGCCAGAGAACGAATTTCCGTGACGAAGGCTGCATAACCCGTAGAACCACCTCCTTCAATGTCGAGGTCAACGCTACAACCATTGTTTTAGCAGCCAAAATGTCTACTGCAGTGGGTCAACCCACCCATCCAGCACTGCGCTGCCAAAGGGCCGCGTGTCGCTGCTACCACCCAAAAACAGGTTCCAAACTGTATGCCATGTCCTCAGCATGGAATCAACAAGAATGAAAGAAACGCCCACTGGTTTGTGCAAAGGTCTGTGCTTCTGTATCACTGGTAAAGCCGACGGTGCCACCAGCACCGCCCAGGGAAAGAGTCACGATCTTGCCTTGGGATTGACAATATTCGATGTCTGCAGCCAAAGCAGAACAGTCGGCAAGATCGGTACCCGGAAAGGTGGTATTATCCGTCGGGTTGCATGTCTAGCCAAAATGTCGATATAAAGTTACAAATGCGAAGGTGGTCCGTACGTTTGCTAGATTCAGCACGGGCATCCCACCGGTGCCAAAGAACGTGTCCACAAAGGCGACAGGCAGGGCATCGATCGCATCATCCTTTAATATCTGGAATGAGGTCCTTGGTACAAGTTCCGTGAGGACAACATACCTGGCAATAGTATGATATCGGTTGTTGATAATATGCAGTATTACTGCTGACTGCACCGTAGGAATTTTGGCCCCAATATCTACGTCGAGGCATCAGGAAAAAAAAAGATCATTGGGGATGAATGCTCATCATACACTGCGACCTGGATGGTGTCAATAACGACCATAATACTGAATCACAGGGAAGCAGACGTACGTTGTCATAGTAAGAGTTGTCGTAGGAAAGGACCTTCCCCAGGTACATGCATGTTGACACAAAGACTGTAAGAGCAGTGAGGAATACCATGTTGCAGAACCGTGAAAAGAGAACTTCTCCACCGACTCAGTCATGGTCGTTTAGTTCTTATACCACCAAAGGGAGTCGGCCGGTAGGAGGAAGGGAGTGTGTACTTCGAAATCATTCCTCGCCATGTGATGGTGCACCCAGTCACACAGTATGAGATTATATTGGGATGGCACCATCGCCGAGGATCCCCAGTTCGAGGTGGATCTGAGACGCACCGTGGCTTTGTTACTCTGGTATGGGCAGAGCAGAATAAGGGCAGCGGGGGGCAAAGACTGGGCGGTGATGACACAGAAATGACACGCATCGTATAAAGGCTCACAAGTGCATGTGCATACAACCGTCCACCTGACAAAAAGAGACAAGTCAACAGTGCGAATCTTTGGTTAGTTGCATGTGTTAGATCGTGCGACCACCCTATCGGTATGTAGTGGTAAGAGAATGCGTCACATGGAAGGGTTTTTCACATTGACTTTCGCTAGCAGTCTCCGGATATCGAGCACAGAGCTTTAGCTTTGAGCGCACTTATCAGGCTAGATGCCAGAGCGAAGCACCACTGAACATCCCGCATGTTAGTAAGGAGATATCTATATAGAAGGAGTAATACAGCAATTAATGGGCAGAGATAAGGAGAGACTGCATGGATCAGGCTGATGATGCCCCCGAGTCTTCGCTCTCACCATCCGCAGAGGCAGCAGAGGCCGCATTGCGCACGGGTTCTGTTTGAGGATCAGTATCGCGCAGTACTTACAAACACAAAAGCCTACCAAAGTAAGCGTGCGCTTGCGCTTCGCGAGCTGTCAAGCGTTCTTGGTGATCATAGCGAAGTAATTTATCAAGGAAGTCGATTGCCTCGTTGGAAAAATACCGCTGGTTCTCCGACGTAACAAATCTCGACCACGGCTTTCGGGGATACCTGGCCAAGACGATTGATATTTATTTAGGGAAGACGACAAGGTCTCACCTGCCCAAAAGTTCGTCGTACTGTGGATCAAGACGAATGTTATACTTGTCGATGTAAGCGTATAGCTCATCCGTGCCGAGAACCTTTGCGATTTTGACCAGCTGGTCATAGTTGTCGTGTCCGTGGAAAAATGGCTCTTTCCTGAATATCTACAAAGATGTGATAGGGGAAATCAGATAAGTCAATGAGAAGCAAGGTGGATATCTTCACCATCGAGGCAAACATACAACCAAAGCTCCACATGTCAAGGCTGTAATCGTACTCCTGGAAGTCTACCAAGAGCTCGGGGCCTTTGAAGTAACGAGATGCCACACGAACGTTGTATTCGACTTTGGGATGATAGAACTCGGCCAAGCCCCAATCAATAAGTCTCAGCTGTAGCTAGCGTGTTTGAATGAGTGGATGATATATTGTTTTAAGAAATACCTTGCGCTGGTCATGATCGATCATGACGTTATGGGGCTTTACGTCTCGATGCATGATCCCTCGCGAATGGCAGAAATCCAGTGCCTAGAGAGCAAACTGGGTAAAAGGGAAATCAAGAGATCGAGAACAGAAGCAAACCTTGAGAAGCTCGAACATGTAAAATCGGACATCGAAATCCGTAAATCGTGGATATAGGACCTTGAAGTCGACATTGTCGACGAACTCGGTGATTAGACTTGGAATTTTGGAGGCTGGGTCGCGGACGACATCCAAGAGGACGACAATGTTGGGACCACCTGCAAGGTTCTGCAAAATCTTTATTTCACGCTTTATCTTCTTCTTTTTCACCGGTTTGAGGACTTTGATGATGCATTTTTCGTCGTGTATGACATTAACTCCCTCGAAGACCTGAAAGGCAAACTGATTAAGATCTGCTGGTGATCACATGCGGGGCCATACCTCTGAGTACTTTCCCCGACCAACCTTGCGCACTATCTCGTAGTGATCCTGAGAACCCCATTGAACCTGGAGATTGTCTGTTGGGATACATTAGGCGAGTGGGGGTGGGGGTACGCAGGAGAGTAATTGACCGTATTCATGCCATGCAGGACCAAACTGCGCGTTGACATCCCGATAGACGCGTGCGACAGATTTTGTTGGGGGCCGTACCATGGAAAGAGGTGGTGAACGGAAACGTTGCCAGCCGTAACTTGGCCTTGCAATGCTGAATTGGCTGGGTGCAACGTGCCACGCAGCGTCTAACGAAAGCATTTTTACCCACGCTGGTTCTTAGTCTCCGTCGCGTTCGACGCTACTACTGTACGAGTAATTTACAGCGAGGCAATGTCTTGTCGAAAGCCCCCGCAATGGCCACCATCAGTCCAATTCATTATCTCTCCTCAGTACCACGACTCGGTACCACCGTCTACGCGAGCCTGGCTCATCAACGGCACCCCTTCACAATCCCCGAAATCACCTGGCTTCCAGGCTAATTCGTTCGTTCGCATCCGACTCATAACCGAGCCAGACCATCCCGCAAATGGACAATACGGCCTCTTCGCATGCAAGAAGATACCGCCGAGATCACACATTATTGACTATATCGGCGAAGTGCACTGCCAGGACCGGCCTGACTCGGAATACGACCTCTCGCTATACCGCTCGCAGGATGGGGTTAGCGTCGGGATCGATGCGAGTCGTATGGGAAACGAGGCAAGGTTTGCCAACGACTACCGAGGGGTCGTGGACAAGCCAAACGCAGAATTCGTCGAGTACCGGAGCGGGCGGGGAGAGCTGCGAATGAGCATCTGGAGCACGGGTGAGGGAATCAAGAAGGGGAATGAGATCGTGGTGTCGTATGGGAAATCGTGGTGGCAGAGTCGGTGGGAAGGTTAGGTTCGAAGTGCCATGCACACGCATACAGCCAGCTTGTAATGATTAGTCAGCAAACACACACACACACATTAGAGCTGAACAGACTTTTCGGCCCATTCTTTGTGACTTACCGTCAGATGTTCCCTCGCTTGCCTTCTCAGGGTATTTCATCCTTCATATCCTTTTACGCCTGTGCAAGACGACAAATAACGCGATCTTCTCCATCCTACCGCCCAAGATCTTCGCATGACCACCTCCCATTCATTCCACTGCGCCAGAGACATACCAGAACCAAGGTTCCATTTCAATCTCCTCCCTCATACGTCAACTTAACCCCTTTCTCTCCAGCGCGTGTTTCATACTTCTGCCGCACTTTGTGCGGGTGTCAAAAATCCCTACGACGTTCTAGGTGTTACTAAAGATGCATCTGCTGCCGAGATCAAAAAGACATATTTCTCGGTATGTCTTCGAGTTCTTATTGTCGCCGCAACTACTTACCCGTCTCCGGAGATAGCTTGCACGCAAATATCACCCCGATACAAACCCAGACAAGGATGCCCAGGCAAAGTTTGTCGAGATACAGGAGGCTTATGATGTGTGCTCCCTATTCTTACAGTTCACCACACATCTCACGCTCCCCTAGATTTTGAAAGATGACAAGAAGCGCGCTGCTTACGACCAATATGGCGCCGCTTCTCAGCAGCCAGGCTTCGATCCCAGTGCGTTCGCTCAAAACCCATTTGCAGACGCTGCTGGCGGTTTTGCAGGGTTCCGTGACTTTGGTGCAGCCTTTGGTGGTGCCCAAGGCGACTTGTTCTCTCAGCTCTTCGGTGGTGCTTTTGGCGGCCGTGCTCGTTCTGGTGGTTTCGCGCAGAGTGCTCGAGGTGCTGACATCGAGGCGCGTGTCAACGTCACTTTCATGGATGCTTGCAAGGGCACCCTCCGCACCGTGAATATCAATCCGGTCTCGACCTGCTCAACATGTAGCGGTACTGGTCTCAAACGGGGTGCTAAGCGTGGAACATGTAGTTCATGTCATGGTACCGGGACGCGAACATTTGTTATAGACAGTGGATTCCAAATGGCTAGTACCTGTGGAACATGTCTAGGAACAGGTTCCAGCATCCCTCGCGGCAGCCAGTGTGACCACTGTGGCGGTCAGGGGCACGTCAGAAGCAAGAAAACGGTGAACGTCGATATCCCACCAGGTTAGCAGTAGAACATTCTACAACCACGTGCGCACTTGATACTGACTCGATCCAGGTGTCGAGGACGGCATGACGATCCGTGTTCCGGGAGCCGGTGATGCCCCATTAACGGGCAAGGGAAGTCATGGGGACCTGTTGGTGCGTGTGGGGGTAGCGCCTTCAAAGATCTTTCGGAGACAAGGGGCAAACCTCCATCACGAAGCACGAATACCTCTACACCTCGCGCTTTTGGGTGGTCGCGTGAGGGTCCCAACATTAGACGGTCATGTTGACGTGCGTGTACCAAGCGGCACGCAACATGGCGAAGAAATGGTTCTTCGAAATCACGGTGTTGCTTCAGTTTTTGGTAGAGACAAGGGGGACTTGTTTGTCTCCTTCACGGTCCAGCTTCCGAGGTGGGAAATTACAGTTGGTCACGATGGCAGATGCGATGATGCAGCATTAGGTCATTGACAGCACGGCAACGTGAAATTCTACAGCAATACGCAGATGATGTCGAGGGTCACAGCACGACAACGCGGAGCAATACTGCAACACACGAGAAGGTTGGAATGGGATCGACGGCCTCGCGTACCCAAGATGCAGGAGATAGAAGCGCAGACAACGGTAGGGATTCCTTTCCTCGTACAGCAGCACCCCCCGAAGGTGGCTGGCTGGCTCGTGCATGGCAAAGAATACGAAGGCTCACTGGGCATTGATTTGTTTATGGGGATCTACCTGACGGTTTGGTCACGCGACTCGCTTCTGATTTGAATACTTGCAGAGACACAGGCGAGCGGCGAAACGGGGAAGCTCGAGGACGAATTGTCGGAGAGCGCGGAGCAGGATACAAGGCAAAAGGCAACGGTCTGAGATCAGAGAGTGATAGAAGCGTACCGACGCATCGCGTATTTTATTCTATAGATTCGTTTCATGCGTGAATGTCGCATGGCAATAGAGATGTTCGTAAAAGGAAATTTCCCTGGACATGCAATCCGATGCGCCGCGGCGGTCCTTTCAAAACTCGTTCAAGGCTCAAACCTTTCTCAAAACTCAAAACATTTAACCTATGGCGCGGCGATCTCACTTCTTCGATCTTCTTCCACTCCCATGCATCTCTCTAGCTCAATCTAGCACACTCCCCATCCCGGGTCATGTGTACTCTTTGCTCGAGGCCCAACCCTTCGCGTGCGCACTTGTAACCGCAGCCTATTGTGCTTCTTTGTGGCCCGCGTCACAACACATGACAAAGGCCTTACAGCGCGTTTTTTCATCTTTCGCTAACTCGATTTGCAGCCTCCTTGTCGCTTCGTCATGCTGGACAGGCGGAAAAAGACATCTGGCCATCCACAGATGGAAGCCACCCTCCTATCGTCCGTATAAAATGCACGACGCGATGGCCTCCCAGTCGTTCCGAATTGCCCCCTCTGTCGATATTCATCCATGTCATCTCCAGTCTCGCTTCCTTCCAAGCTACTTCCATCCTCCTCGTCTGTTACTTCCACTCCCGATGCTTCGTCACCGGAGGGATCGATAAGTACGATGCGTACCACCGACTCTGTCTCCCTCGTATCCCACCATGACGCGCCCGATCTCTCGACGTCGCGTCTGCTCTTCGTGCATATAGGGTAACCCACTTTGTGCTCACCTCTGCCGTACTCAACACGGTTACAGGGCCGCGATGGCGTTATTCCTCGCCACCACAGACTGCGTGCGTAACTCCCTCATCTGTGATCTTCCACTTACATCTCTACAGACTATCGTTTCCACCAGTCTACCCACGATCGCAAGCGATCTTTCGGCATCCCAAAGCCAATACACTTGGGTTGGGGTCGCGTATTTGCTCACCCAGACTGCATGCCAGCCACTATATGGCAAGGTATCTGATCTCGTTGGACGCAAGGTCCGAGATTTTCCCGTGGCATGCATGTGAGGAACTCTGACAATCTTTCAGAATGTGCTATACACGAGTATGCTGATTTTTGCCCTCGGTTCGTTGTTCTGTGGCGCAGCCAAGGTAACCTAAATGACTTCTCCGTGGCACGTCTTCTCTGATAAGATTACCTCAGGGCATCACGGGACTCATATTAGCCCGCGCCGTGGCCGGCATTGGGGGTGGAGGGATAGTCGGCGCAGTTTGGGTCATCACATCCGAAATAGTCGAACCAAAAAACAGGGCCAAATGGTCCCAGGCGCTTAGCGTTACGTGGAGCTGTTCTGCTGTCGCAGGACCCCTGTTGGGTGGATTATTCAGCTGTGAGTCGGTTATCATGCTTCCGATCATCTACCAATTCGCGTGTCGGTTAGCTGGTTCATCAAAATTGATTAGTTGGAGATGGGCATGTAAGTTCCATATAAGTTATACTGGATCGCCACTCAACGCCGTCTTTGTCAAGTTTACATGAACCTCCCTGTTTGCACCTTAGCATTCATTCTTCTGGCAATTTCTCTTCAAGACATCAATATTGGTCGGACCAGTAATGCATCGTGGCAAACATTTGTTCGAAAAACTGACTTTCTGGGCCTGTATGCTCATTATGGTTCATTCGCCATTTTCACAAGCTTACCGCAGATTTACAGACTACTCTTTGTGGTTGGGACTGGGCTGTTAATCGGCGGTTTTAGCTTAGCCACTAGCAACGGGTGTAAGGCAAGATCACGCGTTTGAAAATCCAAAGTTTCATTTTAAAATCACAGGGACTTCGCCTTCCACTCTTTCGCTTATTATAACCGGACCTATAATCCTCATCCTTGGCGGTTTTTACGAGGCGCACACGAGTCGTGATGCTCTGTTCCCACCCGTGACCTTCAAGAGTCTGACCATTGGTATGGGAATCCGTGACCGGTAACATTCATGATCTCATCGACCCTCCAGTCTGTGTTCTCGTTATCACCTTCTTCCATAACCTTGCGTTCAACGCCGGAACTTTCTATCTTGCATTATACTTCCAGGTACGCTTGTCCGCTGTCTTAATCAGACCAAATCTTACTTTTGTTTCCCATCAGGCGGTGAATAGCTCGACCCCTTTGGAAGCTGGTATTCAGATTTTACCATATTCCCTCGGCTCCTCGCTTGCTTCTATGCCGGCTGCGTGGTTTATTGGGTACTGGCAGAAGAGGACGGGCGATACGACTGGTCAGAAGTGGGTGATAACGAGCGGGCTTCTCATCGCAACAATAGGATTTGGTAAGCCCAACTAGAACTACCTCGACGGGCTGTCTCTCATATCCGCCTCAGGGTTGCTCATGTTACTTAACGAGCACACTTCGCGCATTGTGCAGTCGGCATATGTGCTCATCGCTGGTATAGGCATTGGAATGTTGTTTCACGCTCCATACCAAGTATTTGCCAAAGCTCTGGGGCCTTCTGATCTGGCAGTAGGAACAAGTGCATTTTTCTTGGTGAGATTCACAGGTGCAACGATCGGACTGGTAAGGTTTCCTACACGCGACTTCATGTCGTAATTCACATTTTGGGTTCAAGGCTATCGCTGGTTTGATATTTGATGGGATGGTGTCACGTTACATGCCGTCGGATTACCAAATCCAAAGATCGTCCTCGATTGACTGGACATCGTTGGGTTTAATTGAGCCCCAGTCCCTTAGGTGGGGAGTCCTAAGCGCCGTCTCGAAGGCTATTCAGGTATGTGTACGTGCTCTCCTCCAAACAATCATAGTGGTAACATCACTTTCACAGACAATTTGGATTACATGCACCCCACTTCTGTGCGTGTCTGTGGCAGTGAGTGCAGCAGTCAAAAGGTTCTGTCAGGTTTCTGACTGCGAATTAATGGTAAAGATCTCGTATTTCATAAAACGGTTCCCGATAGAGGAAAAGAGTGACGACGTCGAAGAAAAAAAAGAAGAGACAGGTGTCTCTAATCTAAAGGAGCTTGCGACACAGGCGTAGAGTGAAACAGGTCGCACGTTGGGAGCACCTAACATTACGAGTACATAGAACTAGAATTAGGTGCATGACCTTAGTTTGTATGTGTTATTGCCATTGGTTAGTAATGTATGTTTTTGCCATCCATGCACAAACTACAGGGTAAAGTTGAGCGAGAAACGTTCGACAGAGCCACAACACATTTTAGCAAAGAAGCCACAGCGTCCATGAAGTATCGAACATCGGATCTCATGCGAAACTTCCAGTCTGGCTCACGATAGTGTACAGTTGTCCTAGCCACGTTGCTTAGAAGAACCCAGTCACGGTACGATTCCACGGCTAATTGGGGAGACTAAACAACACGTGATATTCGTCAAGCTTTCTAGGGGCTTCGACAGGGTAGAATTGCTGACGATGGCAAGCACCTACGAAGGGTTCATTAAACACCCTTCTGGAAAGGCAGCGCATTTGAGACCCAGAGTCGAATGCCCGTCAGTCCGATACGTGCACCGGTTCGTTGCAAAGACACGTGTCGAATTGCTTCTACGCGCATTGGGATACTTGTCCTTGTCGGACTCATGACATGTGGATTGGAAACGCCTGTCACCCAACGAAGCAAACCAAGGGTACGAGACCAAGGATTGAACCAATAGCGGATACTGTACCCCAGAACATCGGACCGAGGTCATAAACATAAACAAGGCTTGATGCATCGTAGGATGCATCACGGCGAAAGTGTGTCGGGCAGACGGCCCTGGCCCCTGGCATGCTCGAGAGGCAACGCAGATTTATAACATCACGGCAATGACACCCTTCGGCGCAACTCTACCTGATGAGGAAGAGTTATGTGAGTATTTCATTTCCATAGATAGCCTTTGGAGAAGGGGAAAAAACGAAAAACGTTCATTCATCATATACACAGCCTCTGCCGATTCGAGAAGATGACCGCACGTTATGCCCGCTGGCAATTTGAAGTGAGTATTGTCACGTTCACCAGGGACCGCGGAATACAAACAACAACCAAACCCTTGGTCGCTAGAATAGACAAGCTCGACGCTACAGACAAAATGGAAAAGGGGCTCACAAGCCTATATATACAGGGGAAAATCGAGACGCAGAACCATACAAGACGCGGGACCACACAGATGCACGAACCAGCACACAGGATTAGTCAGCCTCTCTGACATTACCCTCCCTGGAGGATCGCGTCCACGCGATCTCGAAATCACGTTGTTCGTTTTCATCAAGCTCGAGGAGCATATTCCGGATTCTGTCAACACGGGTCACCGGAGGACGAGAGCAAGCATTTGCAAAGTGACCCGGCTGGCCACAATTAAAGCAAACTCGTCGTCTCGAAGTGTGCCCTATATCCATTGGTTGGCCTTCCCCTCCATACGTGACTCCAGTGGCATCCAGTGCATGAGCAGAGGTACTAGGAAGAGTGATAGTGGGGGATTCAAGGGGAATGGCAGGCGAAGGATGAGTAGGGGGTGAAAATGGGTGTCGAGGGACCATTCCATGGCGGGTCTCGACTGCTTTTCCAACTTCTTTCAATGCCTTGACAAAGGCAGCATAATCTCGGGTTCTTGTCATCATACGGCTATCCTCTGTAGCATGCACAATGATAGGGTTCATATTTGCTTTGAGCAAGTCGATGAGATGGTCGGCCTCTGGAGTGTCCTTCAGCACCTCTGAGTACCCAGCCTCAGCAACTGTCTGAGCAAAGATGATAAGAAATTGATCAGTAGGGGTGGAAGCTTGCTGCATGAGGCGAAGACGGGCTTGCGCATCAGCTGTCTCACTGATGGGCGCATAGGTTTCCTTCAAGTCCTTGACGAATGTATCCCAGCTCCAACTGTGCTGGGATTTCGCTGTTTGGGCCTTGACCCATGCTCCAGACCACGTCGCGGCCGGTCCTTCGTTCATCAGCTCACAAGTAACAAGGATCTTCTGCTTCTCTGTGGCAGTGTCATAAAAAAGCCAATACATCTCGACATGGCGAAGCCAATCCGAAAATAGACTCTTATCTCCACCAAATGTCTTCGGCTTGGGCATCTTCAGTGTCGAGGCCATTGTAGTGGTAGGGTTACTTGGCATAGGGGGCGAATAGGACAGACAATGCAGGGAAAAGATAGTAGAGGGGTGGGAAAATGAAAGGCAGCGTCGAGCTAATGTCACGTTCACCAGGGACCGCGGAATACAAACAACAACCAAACCCTTGGTCGCTAGAATAGACAAGCTCGACGCTACAGACAAAATGGAAAAGGGGCTCACAAGCCTATATATACAGGGGAAAATCGAGACGCAGAACCATACAAGACGCGGGACCACACAGATGCACGAACCAGCACACAGGATTAGTCAGCCTCTCTGACACATGGGAGCGACTGCTTGGCCCTTTGGAACACGACTACGACCTGGCCACGGTCAAATTCTCTCCGACGGACGGCAAATTCATCGCAACGGCTACATGGGAACACGAGTCCGTTCGAATCTACGACAGTCTTGATGGCGCCTTCCTCGCAGACTTGCCAATCCAAGTCAACTCAGCATTGAACAGATCCCTCACCTGGACGGGCGATGGAAAACTCTTTGCCTTGTCTCACGAGGGCAAAATCCACACTCTCGACGTGTCCTCCAGGTCGATGCCCTCGTAATGGTCCATTCACAGGACTAACAATCCATACTGCATTACACTAGCTTGCAACGATACATGCGCAGCAATCTCTGCCAACTCATCGGTCTCGTTCTGGGACACTACAACACATAAGCAAATCGGACCTGTCATTGACTACCCCCATCCCGTCTCGTCCATGGCCATCTCGGAAAACTATGATATTGTAACTGCAGGCAGCAACACGATCACGCTGCGTAATCTGCATGGTCTCCTGCCACCATCATACCTCGAGCATGTGAGTATATGCATTCTGAAACCACGTTGATATGTGAGTTCAACGTCCTGACACCCAACTTACACCAGAAAGAACCTGTCGATTCTCGGTCGAACAGCGATGTTGACTTACTGGAAGTACAAATTCGTTTCTGTTCCTGTTCGAAACATGTCATCATAAGGCACAGGTCGAGCTCCCGCCCACAACACTCGCCGCTGACGAACAGTTCAACTACGACGAGGTTTGCGATAAATTCATTCAGATTTTGCTGCCGTGCTGACGCTGCGTAAGGCTCCTTCGCCGGTGTCGTCTGTTCATCCCGTTGACCAGGCGCCACTACCTGTCTCATCGCATTCCACATCGCAGCCTCCAGCCCATTCCATGACCTTCGCCCCAGGGATACATCCGGAAAGCCCAGAGATACATTCAGGGAAGCATTACGATAGTACGCCGGCGTCTGGATTCCTTCGGATTTTAGGAAGGTGGAAGAAGAGCATCAGAGAATTTGTAGTCCCTGAGCCTGGTCACCTTGCGAGCAATCGATCTGGGTCAACAGAGAACGTGAACGCCTTGCATGGAGCATTTTCGACAATGGCTGAAGGCCGCCGTCGAGCCGTGAGTACTTCTTGAAATGAACCTGGTCCATCTAAACTATCATCTTAGCGAACGGTCAGAAGGATTGCAGAACAAGTAGGTGTTTGAAGTGGTCCCTTGGGCTTGCAAATGCTATCGTTCAACATATTTCCCTACAGAAGAAGTCGAAAGCCAGAGCTCGTGCTGGGGGAGATAGTGACCGTGGTACTAGCACTGGAGGTCGTCCTTCGAATCCAGGGCCATCGAGCGACGTAGCTCTTCCGTCAGATGTGCACGGAGACCACGACCGCGGTACTGGGCGTCCTTCGGATCCGAAACCATCGAGCGAGGTAGGTCGTCTATCGGCGGCGATCACATCGTAGGAACTCACTCCATATGAGGCACAAGAGGGGAAAGATGCAGTTCAACCCTCGATTGGGAGGATTCGTTTGATTGTGCGCGTACTTTTTTTGAGCATACATTGCGAGGCTCACAGCAACCATCAGCAAGAATCTGGACATGCTACTGCCCTTGCCATCACATTTCCCACGTGGTTGTGTTGCTGCTCGTCAGGGACGAAAGAGGAATGACACTATAGGTACTGTATACTATGCGGCATTTTATTTAGACATATTGCCATCCATTAATGCCCTTGCGCCTTGTTGTGTCAAGTTGTGTTCATACTGGATCGACGGTGGGATGCAAAGTCCTCGGAGGTACCGACTGAATTGGGTGGAGCCAAAGAGGGGCTCATTGACTAAGGTATAAAGAGTCAGCCTCTCCTATGGTGCAATGCTTCTTCCACTCACCCACCACACCCAGCATCCCCTCGCAGATCCACCCTCGCGCAGACCGTGACAGTCCATTATGACTCACATCAAATCCACCCTCTCCCATCTTTTTCACAAGTCTACGCCCGTTGTGGCAGAAAATATGCCTCTGATTATCTGCTGCAATATGTTGCGTAGTGGTATGGAGCCCACTCGATTTGTGCGGAAAGTCGAGATGTGCACCGCCTTGGCAGCTGGCAAGGATGCCTGGGGTACACTAATTGAGAAAACCCATCATCACACATTACTCCGAGTGTGCTTAGAGCCCTCGTCAGATACAGTCAGCGAAGACGTTGTTCTGGTGGAACGCGTACTATCCACCGCCGGGTCGTTCCATTCCGTGACTCCCATCGAAGGATCGCTGTCGACAGGCGGTACCCTCTTCCATCCGGACGTTCATGATCGCATGTGCATCATCTCCGAAGGTTCCTCGACTGCGCTCGCACACGACCTAGAGGTCGAGCGAACTCTCGAGTTCGGCGATGACTCCTCAGCACCCCGCCTCACGCTCGCACAGTTGGCACAAGTGCTCGACTTTCTCAGTCGAACGACGACGGTGATCTGTGCAGGCGGAGACTGCAAATTCCAGTCGCGCTCGTTCGCGTTTACGTGCATGTCCGCGCTTACGCCGAGCTTACCCGCATCGACGTCCGTGAGGAAGGGGGGTGAAGCGATTCGGATGAACGTCAGCCATGAGCCAGATTTGGTGGACGACTCGGTGTTTGAGCTGGGCGCGAAGACCATCTTGGCTCAGGTACCGTGGTTATCGAGGGAAGTTATGACAATGCACCATCATACCAGGATGCCGGCGTAAAAGTACCTACTCCCGATCGGGACATGTCCTTGTCATTAGATATTGGGTGTGCTGTTCCGATCTTGTTGCACTGGGCCCCGGGTCTAATCTATAAAAATCAATGATTCCTTAACGTTGGCTGACTCTGGGCTATGGGAAATCATATAAGGTATTATTTCTATTCAATGCTTTGTACATACTAGCGATTGTGTTGCCGACACGAACCTTGCTTGCAAGGAAGGGGAAGGGATTTTTAAAAGGCTTGTTGAGAGATTTCGAACAATTTGTTAACGCAGTAGCATGGAATAGGGGCATAAAGTAAAAGGGGTCACTAGTGTGTCGGACTGTGGTGAGTGGAGCCACAGTGCTTGGACAAGCGACGCAAGCGAGAGGCACCCGCTTCCTCTCTCGCCTCCACTGGCACCACGTTGCTCATCCGCCTTGCAGCGCTCGTCCGAGCCCGTTTCAGCGCACCCACCCACCACACCCTGCCTCCATTTCTCATTCCGGCTCCTCGCAGCTCACCCACCTGGGGTCCGGAGCGCGCGATCCCGACTGCCGGGTCCACGCACCTGCGAGGTGTTCCCACCCACCCTCGCAGCTCACCATACCCAGCAACTCGGGCTCCCGTTCCGGGCCGGAGAGCGCTTCGCGCTTTCGCCCGCCCACTCTCAGCCCACTGCCACCCTCTCCTCGTAGCACACGGAGCGATGTCCAAAGAACTAAAAGGGGGTGTTTATATTTGTATTTGATTTGTGGATGAAACCGAAGTCCAGATTGAAGTGAGTTCTTCTTAGACTAGCAGGGTCAACGAGTACTAATATTCCATCCAATAGGTGATCATGATATGAGGGTACAGTAGATCTTAGGTTCGTCCCTTGTATTCTATGTACCGCGACACTTCCTCACGGAGATTCAAAAACAAAAACAAAAAACAAAAACAGGGATGAGAATTGGATCTTTCGGCTTCTCGGGCACCACGCAATGAAGGCACAATCACGCACGGTTACAGGATTTCGCAAACGAACTACACCAATGATTGCACGCAAGAAAGGAAGCCTCGTTGTACTTTGCATACGAATGCTGGTGTTCATCTCGATTAATTCTGAAGCTTGCTCGCCGAGGCACGATCGTACCCACTACGAAAAGCAGCTTGTCAAAACAAGCGGATGCAAAATAGGAGAAGCTTACCATAATGGCGTTCTCCCAGTGGATGGGCTACTCCGAGGCTTGCTCGTACACAATGTCAGCGGCCGCATAGAGCCAGATCGCGATATCCTCTTAAAGCTGAGAAGGTGTTGTTGAGGTTGAGCTGCACTCTCAACAAGTTTATCATTCATTGCAAAGGGATTGACGGTTTTTTTGGTGTAAATGTGACAAGAGATGGATGGCGGAACTGATGAATGTGCCATTGACTCAGGTGTTGCAGGAGCCGTCTGCGATTGCAGTCCCCGGGATTCCCACCCGATTCGCTACAGTTACATAGAGGAACGTCTGCAGGAGAAACAATATGAGAAAGTTGGCTTGATTGTGCGCTTACCATCCCCGCTGCCACGACTGAATGGTGAGCGCGACCGCATACACTTTCCCTTGCACGATTGCCAACGGAGCGAGCTTGGGAAAGTTGCCTGAAGAAAGCAAACGGACACGCGGCCTCATCGCTGACGACCTTGAGCTGTTCGAACGATGAGACCTAGAGATCGTTGGTCAATAGATCTGGACTTGACAATATGGATGACTTACAGACCTTGACTCGGAAATTTTGGTTTTTGAAGCGATGGAGAGTTAAGATATGATGTTGGTGAAGAGCAGGGCGCCGTCAGTCACTGAACACTGTTTCTCATCATCTCATGTAATAAATCCCCATATGTCGATCATTAGATGGGTTAGTTGGCGGTTTGCTGTGGAGAAGGGAGCGCCATGAGCACAGCCTAGTGGTTGTACGTGGGTCTTGATGACGCGCGGTATAGGTTTTCCTCTACTGCTCGGTGCTGATCGCCAGTCCAGCATACTTTCCAGGAGACGCTTGAAGTAGAAGAACTGGAGCGGTGAGCAAGTTGACAAGACAATCGATCGACGACATTGACGAGACATAGCTAGTCAGGACGGACCTCTAGTCGCAAAGGAGCAATGTCTATCAAAGGTGATAAAACAGAGGTCAACCAAAGCAGAATATTGATAGAGACCCAGAAGTGAGCGACGACACTGGCGGCTCCTCCGTCACGGTTGACCAAAGGGACGCAAATCTGATCAAAATTGACCATCCGGATGATGTGTATTCGATCGCGTTTCTCGCTGGCGGGAAGGAGCTCGTGAGCGGTGGAGAGGATGGGAAGGTTCGACGGTGGCGAGTGGAAGATGGCATGGAAGTAGGGATCCCAATGGATGCTGGAAGCCACGTGCTCGATATCGTCGTGTCACGAGACGGCCAGTGGATCGTGGCTGGAACGATGGATGGTCAAGTCGTGAGGTGGAATTCGACGACCTCTGAAAAGGCAGACGACTTCAAAGCACACGACAGGGCTGTGAATACAGTCGACATCTCGGTTGATGGGACGAGAATCGCAACTGGATCGTATGATGAGACGGTCAGTGTCTGGTCATTTCCCACATCGAAGCGACTGCTTGAGCCTTTGGAACACGTCTACGCCTTGGCCGTGGTCAAATTATCTCCGGACAGCCAATTCGTCGCAACTGCCACGTGGTTGCACGAGTCTGTTCGGATCTACAGCAGTCTCGATGGCACACTCCTCGCAGACTTTCCAATCGAAGTCAACTCGGCCGCATCCAACATATCCTTTGCCGGGTCGGGTGATAGAAAGCAGCTATTGACCTTGTCTCGCAATGGAAACATCCACCATCTCGATGTGCCCTCCAGGACGACGCACACGCAATGGCCTATTCACGATAAACCAAAGTTGATTACACTAGCATGTGATGGTGCATGTATAGCAGCCCTTACCAACTCATCGGTCTCGTTCTGGGACACTACAACACGTCAGCAAATTGGGCTCACCATTGACTGCCCTCATTTCGTCTCGTCCATGGCCATCTCGGAAAATTACGATATCGTAACTGCAGGCAGCAAGACGATCACGCTCCGCAATCTATATGCTCTCCTGCCTCCATTTTATCTCAAGAATGTGAGTATATACAATTAGAAACGACGTTGTTATCTGAGACCAATGTACACCAGAAAGAATTTGTTGAATCCCAGTCGGACATCAACGTTGAATTACTGGAGGTACAGATTCGTTTTTGTTCCTGTTCGAAACATGTCATCATACAGCGCAGGTCGAGCTCCCGCTCACAATGCTAACGGATGACGATCAGTTCAACTACGACGAGGTTCGTGACCAATTCATTCCAACTTTAGTACTTCTATATTGACGCTTCGGCAGGCTCCCTCGCCGGCGTCGTCCTTTCGTCATGAGGACCAGGTATATCCGCCCGTCTCATCCCACTCCACATCGCACCCTCCAGTCCACCTCATGGCCCCCGCTCCAGAAATACATTCGGAAACCTCGGAGATACATCCAGAGAAGTGTGATAACGATGCCCCACAGTCTGGATTCCTTCAAATTTTGAGAAGGTGGAAGCAGCGCATCAAAGAATCTGGAATCCCTGGGCCTCGTCGCCTTGTCGGCATTAAATCTAGGTCAGCACAGAATGTGAATACTTCGAAAAAAGCATCCCCGACTATGGCCGAAGGTCGCGGTATACCAGTGAGTGCAAGGCTAATGGACGTGCTTCGTCTAAACTATCATCTTAGCGAACGGTCAGAAGGGTTGTGGAACCGGTAGGTGTTCAAAGTTGTCCATTGGGCTCGCAGATGTCATCACTTATCTCTCCTTGCAGAAGAAGTCGAAAAAGAAGTCGAAAGCCAGACATCGTGTAAATAGAGACCGCAACCGTGACACTAGTAATACTGGAGGTCGTCACCCCAATCCAGGGCCATCGAGTGATGTAGTCCTTCCGTCAGATATGCACGGAGCCCAAGACTGTGGTACTAGCACTGGGCGGCCTCCAGACCCGAAGCCACCGACCGAGGTATGTCGTCAATTGGCATCGATCACGTCGTAGAACTCACGTCGTATAAGGGACAACAGGCAAAAGATGCAGATCAACCCTCGACTTGGAGGATCAATTTGAGGGTGCGCGTATTTTCTTCTAGTGTGTATTGCGAAACTTATAGCGATCATATCAGCAACAACCTGGAAAGGCTACCCTTTCCATCACATTTCCCACGTGGTTGTGTTGCTGCTCATCAAGAACACAAGATGAATAATTCTCGTATATGCTATGCAATGTTTTTATTTACTATCCCAGATTACGAGTGTTTGTGATCAATAATCGTGTACCTGAACTTATCACGTTGCTTACAGTGTTAACTTGGGCATTGCAGGGCCTGGATCGAATGGCGAAGTACGTCATGAAGTCCACGACCTTGAATCATTCATCTGACTCCCGTGGATCACGTGTGTCAAGTTGAATGGTCCGTACCTCAAATCAATGCCGACTTTGGAATGGACCACTCCCTTGCACGATAATAGGCCGGCATTCATCAACTTACTCCTGGTCTTTTCCTCACGATATTAGTTCACACCCGACTCAGGTGTCCTCTCCTGCTACCTACGCGACCCTCGAGATGCCAGGGACTGAAAAGGGTGTCCCGACCAGGACTACACCTGGTCTTCACGATTGAATGCTCAGGACGCTTGCACGTGGAAGCGTGATATTCCGCCTATTGCATTTGTCTTCAGCTTGAGTCCATATATATCTTCAGGTTCCGTTAGAAAGTCGATTCAAGATGGCCTGAACCGTCTCCGCGAATGCTTTACGTGAACCCTTCCTCAATCAAAGGATGAGGCGACTCCGCTGGAACAGACTATTACTCACGAAAATTTCATTCAACTACGTGTGCGACACCATCCTGGCTGATCGCCCAACGGAACAAGATATTATCTACAGTCGTCAATTCTGAAAAACACTTTCTAATTCAGGCACTGGTAGGCACTTCGACGCACCGGTGATGCAAGAAGTGGGTCTTCCTACCCCTCTTAGTCCAGGTCTATCTCGAGAGGAGTTACATTGCCCATCATCAGTTGAGTGAAGAGCAGTGGGCAAGCGACCGAGGAACCCAACCAAGATTTTCCGACCTTGAGTCAGCACTCCGTGTCATCTAGCCATGCCAAGCGCCCGCGTAAGGCTAACATTTTCAATGACTATTCGACTCCCAGACGTCGTGTTGCACCAGAAGCGAGAGGTGAGACGGGGTTGACGTAAAGACGGCCCCTTAAGGGGGTGCTTATACCGCCGTCATAACCGAGTTTACAATGTTTATCTGCACCATTACTGCGAACCTGTTCTGAGTCTGAGATCAATGCGGTATCACAAAATTGCAGGAACCTATGTAACAGGCAGAACACGGAAGCATGAACTCAGAATAACGAGCGGTGAGTTTCCTGTGGTTTGGATAAGGCTTCTCATCTGACTAATAGTCTAAGCCTCGGTTCTTTTCGAATGCCCGTTAACGCTTGTGCGTTCACCCGCGACATCGATGAGCTCCTGGCACAAGCATTCAATGTAGGAAAATTTGTATCTGGCTCGACACTACAAGACATTGGTGTTGCAAGGAGCTAATGGCAGTATGTAAATGCAAAGAGACAAAGGACAAACTTCGAGCGTATCCCATGATCACAGTCCCGCACCCTCAGGCTACGTACTCAGCATATTCATATTTCACCTATCTCTCTTTCGTAGGAATAGATGGTTTCATCATCCAATATGCCTTCTTCGATGGCCTTGATCTCTGTAACTTCCATTAGTTGTATGCCACGAGAAAGGAGGATAAACATACGAATTGCGAGGTCCAGCGAGTGAAATCGAGAACGGGCGAGGTTATCTGTTCACAGATACCACTTTAGTGACTTACAAGGGATCCGGAAAGAGAGACCTACAATATGCGATCCACAGCCTCGGATGACCCGTCCGTCTCCATGCCCCATGCAACTCCCCTTCTACATCCAAACCCCACACTTTTCCAACCTTCTTGGCAACATCCGGTCCGCAAACTTCCACTACCGAATCACGTAAATCCCCGAAGCTTCACCCCACCAAAGACCCATTATCGTCACCCACAATCACAGAAGTTGAGGTAAACAATGAAAGTCAGGGAGAGAGCCACCCACCCCGTTGCGAATATGACGACATCCCCTTCCAACACCGTTTTGTCCTCGAGTTCGACACCTCCCTCTGTAAATTTTCGGATGCCAGGAGTACTTTTCACCTTGATAGCCCCGCTGATTATCTCCCCGCAGGTACCCGTATCTGGTTATGCAGCTTGTCAGTGTAAAATACGGTTAGACGGTTCGACTGTCGTGACTGACTGATATAAAATGCTCCACTCTTTTCTAATTTCAAAGGCAAAAGCCCCGCCCCATCTGGGCCGAGATAAGTCCGAAACCCAGCTGTTGTCAGGTCGTCGAGAAGTTTCCTATTCGTCAGGGTCATTTATGACAAGAAAGGCAGCCCAAATAGCGCAACGAACTTGTCGATCCCACTCGCGTTGCGGGCTACTGACGCCTTTAACAGGCACTTTTGGGTTGCAAACGGCAACGCTGCTCCGAGCACGTCTGCAAACTCGATCGGAAAGTGATCGTTGTACATATCTGGTATTCCACATGCGAGCGATCTAGTGAATCGATGGTTATGACGATAGATGAATTTGAGTATACCTGCGTGTGAGAGCGTCAACGCCTCCTTGGAAATCACGTATGTGGGCGAACGCTGGATCCTACGAGTGACGGGTCTATCAGCGGAAGAAAAATCCAGAATGAATTGATGACGCATACATTGTAACGTCCCACCCATGGCAACAGAAGTCATGAGCTATATCGTGAGCTACATAAACCTGATCAGACATCCAAAACTACTAATCGAGAGTGATACGCCAAACCTGAATTGCCAGCGCCGACGACGATCACCTTCTTTCCTTTGTAGTCTGCCACAGAAGTATATTCGGTAGAGTGCAGAACAGAGCCACGGAACACCTTCTAAGCAAGGTCTCACCGTGGCGCTGGAACCAAACATGGAAAGAAGACATACCTTTCCTGGGATATCAGGCATCCTTGGGTATCCACCACCGTAACCGGTTGCAAAAACAAGATGCTTGACTATCATTGTCCTCGAATGTCCTCCGCGATTGATGCAAACATGCCAGCTTCTCGTGTCTTGACTGAACTTTGTGCTCGTTATCGAGGAGGAAAGCCAAACATTCAGGTCGAGGGTAGTTGCATAATATTCGAGCCAGTCACCAAGCTGTGGGTTATCAGCAATTATAAATACCAACGTGTCGATTAAAATACCTCGGAAGTAGAGCAATGAACAGGAAACGTTTCCGGAAAACTAACCACATGTTAATTAGTCGTTCGGGTGGCAGTCATCGCGTGATCTGTGTGTACTTACTCCAGGTATGGCATTTGATTGTACCCTTTACGTCCGGCTCAGTGTGAGACGTCAAATGCATAACATTTTACGAATCAACTCACACTTCGTGTTATGAAGATGCAACGTATTGTACCGCATCCTCCACTGAATGCAAATCACTTTAGTAGCATGCCCTACGGACATAAAGGAAATCATACGTTATCACCGATCCGCTTGTTTCTTTCGATGACGAGTGTAGGGACGCCGAGACAAGTCAGTCTCGCGGCCACCTCGAGTCCGCTGTGACCAGCCCCGATTACAAGCACCGTCGGATCCCCATCGGCAAAGTCCAGCTCACCCTGGCGTTGATGCTCCCAGTGCTCGCAGGGTGTTTCCGGAAGACGTGCACGCAAGGACCCAATCTGAAAAAATTGGGCGTCGCATACCGCTTCACGGGTCTGCACTGGCGACTACACACCTTCTCCGGGTGTGCCTTGAGGGCACGCAGACGAGTAAGCAGGGACCAAGCTGTCCAAGTACCGTTGGGTGTAGGAACCAAGAACACGACGGCATCACCCTTGCCGTGCGTGGTCTCGAATTCAAAGCAGAAGCGAACGAACACTAGGCCAGGGAATGGCTTGATGATCTTGGGGCCTCGTATCGCGTCTTGGAGGAGGCGGAATGCCGACAGGCCGGCTGTGGCAAGACAGGTGCTTAGCATGCGCCGGATGGGGACATGGCCACGGATTGTCCGCAGGTCCCAGGTGAGGGCTAGGATGTCCTTCCAAAACCCATTTTGGTGGAAGAGAGAGATGAGAGAGCCCGGGCTCTCGCTCGAGAGGCTGACCTTCAACGCGGAGAGCCATCTGTTGGCTTGCTCTTGCGGGGATGCGTCGTCGATGGACAATACATCGACATTGAGGTTCTGGAGGGTCGGACAGTCGAATTCGGGGGAATTGTATACGGAGGCCATCCGACACGTAAAGAAGATCTGAGAGCGGTTTGGATGTCGCAAGAGAGCATCATGTAGAGTGTAGAGTGCTCGTTTATATAGTGCCGCATTCCGTGCAGGGATTCATTTCGGTTGTACCCCCGAGTCATTCGTGTCACCAAAGATGGATTCCAGCGATATGATCGTATCAATTTGACCGCGATCCTCATCAACGAAAGGCCAGATTGGGTGAAAAACGTGGCGTCTGCGAGTGAGTTTCGTTCAACTCCGTGACGTACTACTTACATAGGCCTCTCCACCCAATTAATCACACCTTTCTCGAACGCGAGCGAAAAAAAGGGAAGTTAGCGGCGTTTCAAGAATTATCGTGCTGTCCGCGGAGGCACTTGGTTAAGTGCAAGTGTAGGTACATACAACTCGAAGACGCCTAACTACTACATTCGGTAACGCTCCTACCTTGACTCGGATGTGAAGAAGGACGAGCCTTCGCCACGTCCGAAACTGCATACCCTCCCCTCCGCGTGCCATATTGGCCGTTACGTTACTTGATAAGCGCAGAAACGTCAGAACCGCTTCTAAGCAGTCGTTCTACGTGGAATGCGCATGAACGGGACTTTGACAAAGTTGACAAAAGAAAACGCCGCCGTGTCCGGAGATGAATACGTACTGATACCACGGTAGCGGCGCATGAGAACTCGGGCAGGCACCCGAACTACATATTAGTTCGGACCCAGGCTAATATAGCGGCCTTCCTCCAGGATATAGCTGGGTATTCACTAAGTTATCGACATCCAAAACCATCGACCAACTGAAAATGATCGATGAGTGCCCAACCCTCCAGTACCTCAACGTCGATACATCCTCAGCCATCGATGACGCATCTCCCAATGAGCAAGCCAAGAAGTGGCTCTCTACTTTCGAGGCCAGCGTATCGAGCAGAGACCTAGACTCGGTCGAGTCGCACTTCCACCAATCTGGCTACTGGAAAGACATTCTCGCCCTAACCTGGGACCTGAGAACAATTCACGGCCACGTCCTCATCCGCCGCATGCTGGAGGCGCGTCTCGCAGCGACTGGTCTGTCAGCGTTCCGCCTCCTTGAAGACGCGATACAAGGCCCGAAGATCATCAAACCACTCCCCGACCTTGTGTTTCTCCGATTCTGCTTCGAATTCGAGACGATACACGGCAAGGGCTTCGCAGTCGCGTTCTTGGTCCCAACGCCCGACGACACGTGGACAGCGTGGTCCCTGCTTACTCGGCTCCATGCGCTCAAGGCGTTCCCAGAGAAGGCGAGTGGACCCAGCCGTGACTATACGCGACGCGGGACGATGACCACTTTCTCAGATCGGCGCCTTGCGTGCCCCTCTCTCAGAAGCAAACTCCGAGTGCTGGGAGGACCGACGCCGACGGGAGATCGACTTTGTCAATGGGGATCCAACGGTGCTTATCATTGGTGCTGGTCACAACGGACTCGAGGTTGCGGCGAGACTGACCTGTCTCGGCGTCCCTACGCTCGTTATCGACAAAAATAAGCGGGTTGGCGATAATGTACGGTCACCGTTGCATCTGTGTAGACATGCTAAAGTGATTTTCGGCAGTGGAGGACGCGGTACAAGACCTTACGTCTTCATGATACAGTGTGTGAGTCGATCCGTAGAAAGCTTGTATGTGTTTACTGACATCGACACAAGGGATTGATCGAATGCCATACCTGGAGTGAGTGAAATCGATTACTTGGTCGGTACTGCTGATCCACTGACCATCTTATTGTTGATCAGCTTTCCGCCGACGTGGCCTGTTTATCCTCCTGCCTCAAAGGTTCGGTATCTGTGATTCACCCACCCGTCCGTATATATAGTAGTTGACTCGGATGATCCGTAGATTGGGGATTGGCTCGAATGCTACGCAACTGCCCTCGACTTGAATGTTTGGCTTTCCTCTTCGGTGGTGGGCGCGATATTTAGCGACGACACGAGGACCTGGAACGTTGTCATCGATCGCGATGGACAGAAGAGGACGATGACTATCAAGCATCTTGTTTTTGCGACCGGCTTCGGTGGTGGGTATCCAAAGATGCCTGATCTCCTAGGAAGGGTATGTCCTCTTTCAACCATGCCGAGCCTTGGGGTCACGTCGAAATGCTGTTTAGGAGTTATATCGCGGCTCTATTCTGCATTCTACCCAATATACTTCTGTGGAAAATTGCGAGGGAAAGAAAGTGATCGTTGTCGGCGCTGGCAATTCAGGTTTGGCGTATCTCTCTTGATTAGTTTCGGAAGCATAACCAGGTTTGCATAGGCCACGATATTGCTCGTGATTTCTGTCACCATGGGTGGGATGTCACGATGTAGCCGACACTCATTTGTTTTAGATTTTCTCCCGCTAACAGCATTATCTATAGGATCCAGCGTTCACCCATGTACGTAATTTCTAAGGAGGCTCTGGAACTTATTCTCCAAAGTATGTCCAAGTCCGTATTATTTCCTACCCTTTCGCTCACGTGGCATATAGAATCGTATAATGATGACTTTCCTGTCGACTTTGCTGACGTACTGGGCTCAGCGTTGCCCTTTGCGACCCAGAAGTATATGTTGAAAGCGTCAACAGCGCGTATCGCAAATGGGATTGATAAGTGGGTAGCATCATACCTATAGGCTATCTTGTCGCGTGAACCCGGGAAATAGGGAGCTCCTCGACAACCTGGCAACAGCTGGGTTCCAGACATATCTTGGTCCTGATGGAACGGGATCTCTGCCTTTGATATTAGGCAGGGGCGGAGGCATTTGCATCAGTCAGTCATGATATCTGTCTCGACCGTCCTTGATTGGTTTTGACAAGCTACATGACCAGATGTTGGTTGTAGCCAGGATATAATCAGGGGGGCTATCAAGGTGAAAGGTACTGCCGGCATCCGAAGATTCGTGGAAGAAGGTGTCGTGCTCGAGGACGAAACCGTATTGCAAGCAGATGTGGTTATATTCGCGACAGGGTGAGTTGCTCTTTCAATCGCTGGTATACCTTCTTGATGATCGTATTCGACCATAACCATTCGTTTGGGGGGTGAAGCTTTGGAGATTTCCGAGAGTCGATTGCGGAAGTCTGTGGACCGGATGTCGCTGAGAAGGTCGGAACAGTGTGGGGTTTAGATGCGGAAGGGGAATTGCAAGGGGTATGTAGACCGACGGGACATCAGAGGCTGTGGATCACAATGGGTAAGTTCATCGTCGATTCGTTGATTCGTCGAATCCACTAATTGCTGGGTTTCGGGAATAGGCAACCTCCCCCGTGCTCGGCTGGCCTCGCTGAATCTCGCGCTTCGTAAGTGCATTACTCTTGGTGTATTACGTACGAGACTGAGGGGCTTCCAGAGATCAAAGCCATCGAGGAAGGCATTATCAATGACGAAACGACTCGGCTGAATGAGCACCTTGCGAACGGAGTTTAATGACAACGCGTTGCGCTGGATACCGAAGTAGGGCAAATGTTTGTCATGAAAGCAGTTCGGCACCATTTGTCCTGTCTCTTTGCCGTTGTAATTGCACACTCGCTTCAATGTAAGGGTTCCGTTACCAAAGCCTGCCTCATTGCACGTCAGAACAATGCTGGCAGGTGTGTCACTACAGACTATTTTTAGAGCTGAATTCTAGGCTGCGCCCTGCAGCTTCTTTGCCTCCGTCATCACATCATACTGTACACGTCTCCAATGGTCCGTTGCACCGAAGAAGTTGCAAGATTCAATAACTGCAACAGTACTGGAGGGCCCAAAATGCTCCAGGCCATATCGAGAGCCTAAGTTCAGAGCAAGTGGCATGAATGAGATTGAAACCACGGGTTGACTGGAGCTATGTTGGAATTTGCTTCAGTAAGAGGGGGCTGGCTCGCTAGCACAGGCGTGCAAGTACTTATTCCCAGACGTTCGTGCCACTTTTCACATTATCAGGTAGGGAGAAGGCGAACGGGAGAGTTCCATGGGCTTATTGGTCATACATGAACTGCTAGTACATGGCAGGATAGCTGGACCGTCGAACCCCTTCCAGATGCCCGCCAGCTCTTGCGCATTCTTATGCGGCTCGTGCTCCGCCATGCACACGGCAGAATTTCGATGTGTGAAACTTACATGTGGCTTGACTCCTACTCGGAACAACTTGTACATAGCCTATAAAGCGAGGAGACACGGGACAAACAGGCACAGCTTATGATCAATTGATCAGGATCCATATTCGTAATTCATCCAGTGTAGATAGCTTCGTCACCGACAATGCCTTCTTCGATGGCCTTGATGTCTGTAACCCTGATCAGCCATGTGAATGCTATGACAAAGGAAGATAAACTCACGAAGTGCGAGGTGCAACGAGTGAAATCGAGAACGGCCAATGTTCTCTGTTCGCGAACCTCCACATCAGAGACTCATGAGGTATTCGAGGAGGTAGAGACCTACCCAATGCAATCCACAGTCTTGGATGCCCCGTCGGTCTGAATACCCCCTGCAATTCCCCTTCCGCATCTAAACCCCATATCTTTCCGACCCTCTTCGCAACATCCGATCCACAGACCTCCTCTATTGAGTCGTGAAAATCACCGAAACTTCGCCAGATCCAACATGTCATCATCGTCGCCCATGATAAAGAAATGAACAGGATAGTCTGAAGTTCATGAAGGATCAACTTACCCTGTCGCAAATACGATGACATCCCCTTCCAGCACTGTTTCGTCCTCGAGTTCGATACCCTTTTCCATGAACCTTCGGAGGCCGGGACTACCTTTCACTTTGATGGATTCGTTAATAATCTTCTGGCTGACACCAACATCTAGTTGATTGTGCATTTGTCAAAATCCAGTATGGGTAGACAAGTCAGAGATCACGACCGACCGATGTAAGCACCTCCAGCCTTTTCTAAGATCACAGGGACAGGCCCTGTTCCATCAGGACCAAGATATGTCCGAAATCCAGCTGTTGCTAAGTTGTCGAGAAGTTCCCTAAATGTTAGGGTCAGTCACAGAACAAGATACAGCCTATGGAAAGGGTGCCACACACTTGTCGATCCCGTTTGCGGTGTGCGCTACCGACACCTTTAACAAACATTTTACTGTTGCAAAAGGTAACGCTGCACCGAGCACGTCTGCAAATTCGATCGGAAAGGTTTCATTGTACGTCTCTAAAGTTTCGCACGAGAGAAAGCAAGTAATATGGTGAAACAATGCTTGTGAAAAGAGGCGTACTCGGCCGTACCTCCGAAAGAAAGAGCCAACGCCTTCCTGGAAATCACGCATTTGGGTGAACGCTGGATCCTATACATGACAGGCCAGTCAGCAAGAGAAAATCCGAAATGAATGAGTGAGGGAATACATGGTAACATCCCACCCGCGGTGGGAGAAATCATGAGCTATATCGTGACCTTTGGAAACTTCATCATGCTTCCAAAATTGCTCAAGAGTGATATGTCAAACCTGAATTCCCAGTGCCGATAACGATCACCTTCTTGCCTGCATAGTTCTCTGCAACATTGTATTCGGTAGAGTGCAAAACGGTGCCGCGGAACAATTCCTGAAGACAATTTCAACGTGGCAGTAAAATTCGGCAGGGAAAAAAGACCGACCTTCCCTGGTATGTCAGGTGTCTTTGGATGCCCTAATCCAGTCGCAAACACAAGATGCTTGACAGTCATCGTCCTCATTTGTCCTCCCCGATTGATGACAACTTGCCAAGCTCTCGTGTCATGGTTGAACGTCGCGCTCGATACCGAAGAGGAGAGCCAAATGTTCAAGTCGAGGGAAGTCGCATAACATTCGAGCCAATCAGCGAGCTGTGTAAAATTGGTGAACGACGAAAGAGTCTGGTGAACCTGTGGTACCTTTGAAGCAGGACTATGAATAGGCCAGGTTGATGGGAAACTGAGCAACCGTGGGGTGATCAGTTGATCGAATAGCACATGCTCCTTTTTACTCACGACATGTATGGCATTTGATCATTCCCTTGGGTCCAGTATCAGTTCGAGAGACGGTGCAAGCCGTATGACCATCCAGGATCTACTCACACACCGGATTGAGCAGAGTCAACCCCTTGTACCGCGTCCTCCACTGACTAAAAGTCACTTAGGGTGCCTAAACGGACGCAACGGTAATCGTACGTTATCACCGACACGCTTGTTTCTTTCGACGATGAGCGTAGGGACGCCAAGATAGGTTAGCCTCGCTGTCACCGCGAGTCCATTGTGACCAGCACCGATGACGAGCACCGTTGGATCCCCATCGGCAAAGTTGATCTCACGTCGACGTCGATTCTCCCAGCTCTCGTGGAGAGTTGTTGAGGGAGGTTCACGCAAGGCGCCAATCTGAGGAATGGGATATAGTCGAATACCGGGAATATACTCGAGTTTGCCTGCACTCACCTTCTCTGGGTATGCCTTGAGAGCATGGAGCCGAGTGAATAGAGACCAGGCTATCCACGTGCCGTTAGACGTCGGGACTAAGAACGCGACGGCGATGCCCTTGCCGTGCGTTGTCTCAAATTCGAAGCAGAGGCGGAGAAAAACCAAGTCGGGGAGTGGTTTGATGATCATTGGTCCCTGTATCGGGTCCTCGAGGAGATGGAACGTTGACAGACCCGTCATTGCGAGTCGAGCGTCTACCATGCGCCTGATAAGGACGTGACCGCAGATGGTCCGTCGGTCCCAGGTGAGGGCCAAGATGTCCTTCCAGAACCCGTATCTGTGGAAGAGGGACATGAGCGAATCTAGGTCTTCGCTCGAGACGCTCGCTTCGAACGCGGAGAGCCACTTGCTGGCCTGCTCGCGCGGAGACGTGATATCGATGAAGGACACATCGGCGACATTGAGGTTCTGGACGGTTGGACAGTCAAATTCGGGAGCCTGACAACTCGAAGGATCGTTTGGGTGGGTCATCCGTCACGCTCGACCAACTGTAACCTTGTTAACTGCGAGCCAGTCGGTTTAAATTCGGCTGGGAGCGCTCATGTTAGTGGCAGTGTTTCGGACGTCGTGTCCGTGCATGTTATGTAGTTAAAAAAAAGACGCCAAGAACGGGGAATTACCTAGTAGTACAGCTGCGCAATATGCATGCAGTTTGGAGTCTCTTCCGATCGACTTCACATGGAAGTCATTCCAAGTGACTTGCAAACCCAATGGTGACCTTATCAACTGCATAAAGGTTGAAACGTCGGTTGAAGGAGTTTCTCACATTTTCCAGCCTGTTTACGTAACCTGGTTGTACTCCTCCTCACCTTTGCCATGTCCGAGTCCCCAGAACGTCCGATCACCTACTTTGATATCACAATCGACGATAAGCCGATTGGTCGTGTCATATTTTCTCTCTATGCAGATATAGTACCCAAGACCGCCGAAAACTTTCGTACGTTTCCTCCCTTGCGAGTGAACATCATCCATCAACCGATCCCCTCCCAGGCGCACTTTGCACCGGCGAAAAAGGAGTAGGAAAATCTGGGAAACCACTCTCCTTTGCTGGTTCCAAGTTCCACCGCGTCATCAAGGGGTACGCATGTCTCGCTCCCTCGAATCAAATCCCATTGAGATATGAACCAGGCTTTGACACTTTGTCTTGTTCCTTCCCAGGTTCATGTGCCAGGGAGGCGATTTCACTGCTGGAAACGGTACCCGGTTTTCCTTTACGCTGTTGACGCCCGCCCGTTATCACTAATTCGCTCCAGGCACCGGCGGAGAGTCCATCTACGGCGAAAAGTTTGAAGACGAGGCGTTCCCAGTCAATCATGACAAACCTTTCCTCCTTTCCATGGTGCGTATTCCGTCGCTTGACGTGTCCTGGGCTCACCTTGCCATATCCAGGCCAACGCGGGCAAGGACACCAACGTTTCCCAGTTCTT